>JBBPLF010000053.1:0-58626 GCA_038089615.1 Aureoboletus auriporus
CTGTATTCAGACTAGCATCTATACTAGTATGATATTCATTTGTGAGCCCATACTACACATCTGCAGCCTCAGAGTCATTGTCAAAGTCCACATCATCCTCGAATTCCTCAAAGTCATCAGCAACATCAGTATCATTATGATCCACCTCGGACCACTCAGATTCTGAGTCTGACCTATCCCCTTCTGCTGCATGTCATTCCTCAATGATCCGCTGATAATCAGTCCACATTGCTTCTGCAATACTATCCTGCATCGTGGCAGCATCTTCTACTGCTGGTCTTATCTCTTCTGCAGCGAGAACATCTGCAGCAAGGACATTGTCTCCTGGCACCAATGGATCTTCTTCAGCAACCTGATGATCATGGATGCGAATGAAGTTGTGGATCACACACAAGGCCATGGGAATGCGTGCCTGGATCTCAAGGGAGTATTCGGCTGGTAGCAAAAGGATGCGGAAGCGTTTTTTTAAAACACCAAAGCTACACTCGATGACATTGTGCAGTGATGCATGACGAAAGTTGAACAATTCTTCCTTGTTTGCTGGTCTTTATACAAAAAAATGATTATTGTATTGAAATCCAAGTAATGATGCAATACACATACCTGACTTGAGCATGTTCCCATTCTGCAAGATGATAACGGACACCATGGTATGGAATGAGCAGTTCACTACGCATTGGATATCCGGCATCAGCAAGATAGTATTTTCTATTTGGTACGACAAATGCATTTTGGGACTGCACACTCTCATAAACATGTGCATCCGTGGCTGAGCCCTCCCAGCCAGTGAGGGCATATGTGAACTTGAGATTGAAGTTGCAAGCGAACAAGCAGTTTTGTGACAAGAATCCTTTGCGGTTGCGGTAATTTGGTCGTAGATAAGAAGGTGGTGCGGCAACAATATGGCTCCCATCGATCGCTCCAATTGCATGTCTGAAATATGGCCAAAACTTTGGATTTTGCACGATCTTGGTGGAGATAACTTCGCCAGTGGAAAGGTGAACATATTTTGAGTACATTGGTCGACTTGACATAATGTCAAGGATTTTCTGAAAATAGCTATAGAATATTTTACCGTGTGTCAGATCATAATTAACAGAGGCCGGAGGGCGTTGGCTATATCATACTGTGAGATAGTGCCATTTGATCGTTGAAAACGTTCTCCGACATGCCAGATTGTCAGGCCTGTGACCGACATATAAAGGAATATGGCTAGTTGTTCCTCAAGTGAGACAGATTTAGAATTGGTATACCCCAGCTCTGTCACATCCCAAATCTTCACCAAGTCCAACTCCGGTTCTCCAGTCATTCCTCCGATCTCTTCTCGACAACTCCGGCGCATTCTCGCGCACTCCGTACCTCTGTTCCTCTGGACATTCTCTCTTTAGTATAGTTCCATTCTTATGCTGTTCTCCATTCTGATTTGTAATACCTCTGAATACCGGTGCTCGCTTAGCAGCACTGCTCCGGTTATGTTTCTCCCGTCTCCGTTCCACTTACCAATCCCTTAGTAAACTCCGTTACTAATCCGTCTCCGCCCTCTGTATATAAACCCGTAGTTTGTCCTCTTTGTACTTTAGTTGAATATCGAATTGAGTTACCTCTCAATCAAGTCCTCATCAATCCTCTGACTCAACTCTGAGTCTCTCCTGATCCTTTCTCTTTGGATCACCCTCCGGTACTTAGATCCTTCACGGTTCTTCGTACAACTCCGACCTCCGCAAATTCGGGACATGTGGATTCAGTAAGGGCGCAGCACATAAGCTGAAGCCAAGTCCCGTCCGACCGCATCGTTCCAGAGTTCGTTCTGGAGCATCGGACCAGTCTCTAACAAGCTCCCGAAGCTCATAAATGAGCTGGACAAAGACATGCCATTGCATTCCAAGTTCACAACATATGCAGTTCGGATGTCCATTTAGCAGTTCTAATACCCATTGCTGGCCAGATAAGATTGAGGTGTGATAAGAAATGGGATCTGGTTGGATCGGTGTTGTTTCCAGGACATCAGACAATGAAGCAAGTAAATGATTAATAATAACCAAAATATGCCGGAAGGTTTCACGCCTTTGTGTTGAATCCATTGGGCTGAATGGTATGATATGATGCGGCCAAGGTGCCACCGCTGTCTAGATATTAAGGTTCAACAGTACTCGAAAGTTCAAAGGCCACACCACGGCTTGCTCAAGCTGAGAGTTGTTAGATTCGTTGATTTGCCGTCGTGAGATCGTGCAAAGCGAATCGTTAAACAAATAACGCTGAGGATATAACCGCTCTCTCTAGCGCTTCCAAGGAACTGAGAGCACTTGATACATGGCTCCAGATGTGGGTGTGATGAGGAACCTCAAAGCATTGTCACACACAAATACTTCGGGAGACCAGACATTGCATTGGATAGTACTAGAGGAGAGAAGTACATCCAGGTTGCGTAGAACTGGCTGAGGAAATGCCAGTGAAGAGAGTAGACTACTTATACTAGGCTGGGAGGCTGCGTAAGGCAGTAGCCGCAGTATATGCTGCGTAAAGCAATGCGTAAGCTATGTGTGCTGCGCAGGGCAATGCGTGCTGCGCGTAGTGATGCGTGCAGTGCGGTGATGCGTGTTGCGCGGGCTGCATAGGGCAGTGAGAGCTGCGTGTGCTGCGTAAGGCAATGCAGTAATCTAGATGGGGTCGGGAGAGTACGAGTCATCAATCGGGAGATGTGATGACGAAGGGGAATGTCCGTAAGGTAAGGAAAGGTTGAGTGTGACTCAACAGGGGAAGCATGACTCAACAAGTGAGGCGTGACTCAACATGTCGGTTGGGTGAAGTGAAGCAAAGTGTTAGGTGTCCGTTGGGAGTGTGACGTGTCCATTGGGCGTGACATGTTGGTTAGGTAAAGTGAGGGGAGTCTTCCCTTGTCCGAGTGGTGAGGCGTTGACATTCCTCCTCCGAATGAAAGGTGAAAGGTTGAGGAGGGAGCGAAGAAAAATGAATTGTCCGGGTGCTGATCTAAATCATAACAAGAGTCCCACAGTACGCCAAACATGAACAATCCTGAACAATCCTGTAAGGATGGTTCATCCTAAAGTTACCGTACAGGCTCTAATTGACTGGTAATGAAGGGTGCTAATATGGTACTATCACCATATGTCACAGTGATGGTGTCATCACCAGTAACCTTAGCTCCTGCTTGTAACAGGTGCCCAAGTGAGATAAGATTGATGCCAGAGTCAGGTACATAAGTAACTTTGTTTTGGTAAATATTGATCAACACATCATCCTGTAAGAAACTCACATTGAAAAAATATAATACATGTGATTAACTCTGACAGTGTTGGTTTGAGAACTATGAAGGCCATCATTTCAAGGTGTGTGTATAGAGCAGAAAAACAATAAAGAGATGTTACCACTGCTCCATTGAAGACCAAAGTATCATTGCTTAGCAAAGGTTGCCCAGTACTTGGATTAGACATCAACCATATCACTGTGTTCTGACTGTCAACAGAGATAGTAATCAATCAGACCTTTCCAGCCTTCTCAGGTCACACAAGATTGTCAACTTTTTTAAAAATAAAAATAAAAAAAACCTTACATAGGTGTCATACATACATATCACGCTGACATCTGGTTTGACCTTTACCTTGTCGGTTAGACTGCTTCTATTTCGCTCATGACTTGAAACCGGTAGAAACTCCGAGATAATATTATGCACATGGTTGATCGATTGATCGACAACGTTCTCGATGAGAACAGTAAGTATGATGTGCATGATTTTTATATCCTACAAAGGTGTCATTTGTCTGTATTGATAAGACGCTCAGCCATTGTTTTGTGAGCTTTTTCGAGATTTGCCCTGACTATCGGTCTCAGCAACCATGGGCATCCCATGTCAAATTCCTTTTCCAAGGACATGTATGAACCGGGGTTATCATACTGCCCATCCTCATTTTCTTTCTCGCTGATCGCCCATTTGAATTTGATGTCGACGCCCAACGGGGTATATGCATGGGAGATGAACCCGTCTTGTGTGTTTGAAAAGCTTGCACAAAAAACGACGTTCTTCTTGAAACCCGGCAGGATTGGAACACATTCTGTAATCCATCGCGACGAATGAGCATCTTTTAAACTGTACCTTGGATTTAAAAAAAGGAACAATCATGACTGCAGTGGTTGGAGGCAGTTCATGTCGTGTAATATGACGTTGTGGTTGCCAACGCGTTTGTCAATGTCAAAATGAAAGATGTCGCGTACCTGTGATGGTATACCATTGATGACCTTTCTCCGCATCATCCGCCCATGCAGGAGCAGCACAAGCTTCATGGTGTATCACTAGCGGACTCGACTGGATTATGGCGACATGATTTTGCAACTTTTCAACCAACTGGTCTCGTGAAAGATTGGGTGGCAGGGGTGTACATGTCTGGAAATGGACTCGTCTTGTCAATGGCATGGCGATAACGCGTAGATATCACGATTGTATGGGTGTCACCAGTGTGAACCAAGAACCGGTCTCCGGTTCAAACGTTCAAGTTCCGACAGCTACGAAGGCTTGTTCGAAAGGATTTGCTGCAAACCTCGGTGTGGTCTGATAGATCACCGGTGTCACCTGGAGCAAAGAGTAGTACTGACGAGTCCGAGTCACTTCGGGTTAAAGAGCAGCCATTGACAATTCCAGGACACTGCGGTGGACATGCGTGTGAGCGGATTCCCATGCTACCCGGTTTCATCCGAAGTCGCTCCCTTAAAAACACGACTTTTGAGTCGTTGCAGTCAGGTTTTCCCACGGATGTCCCATCGCTACTGCGACCTGGCGGTATGAGCGACTGTCGTAGATTCGAACATCGAAACTGAATCTCGGAATCTGCGACAGTCGCGATGGCCGTTTCAGAGTCGACTTTCTAGTCACTGGCAACTCGGCATTCCTTTGCCAAAGCGACATTCACTGTCTAGACCACTCAACGCTCTCTGAATGGTGCATTTATGACCCTTGCAGCATCTCCCTAGCAAGCGATGGCTTATCGATGATCCATCGCAGTTTCTGACGTGACTCGTCGGGACACTCCCGCACACAAGTACTTCGGGTTCGTCGTTTAGCATCCAGCTCGTGTCTACCGTATAGCCATCTCACGACCTTGTAGCCAGTGGGAACATTCAGGTGTTTCTATCAGCCCCAGTACTCCGTTTTCCTAACATCGACCTCATTAATAAAAACAAAACAGCAGGCTGCGCCCATTCAGCATTCATTCTCGCCCTCTTACTCAACCAATTTTCGATCGTACATGACGAACAGATAGATAGCGAGCTTACGTGACTCCCAGCATCATGCAAATGCCTATGATCAAGATCAACCAACTCAAACCGGGATGGTCGTCTCCTCGTCAACTTTCCAATCGAAATCAACTCGTCAAACAACCAGTCAATCGTCTGGAACAGCGACGGCCAGCATCTCCAAGTCCTTGAATTGTCTCGCGATGGTGACGTTCACTTTCTCGACGTGTCTTCCCACACGATGCTCTCCGCGACAACAAGAGCCCTGGCACACGATGGCACATTCCTCGCCGCTTCTCACGATTCGTCGGTCTCATTCTGGGATACTACCACGCACAAGTAAATCGGGTTTATCATTTCACCATCCAGCTCGTGTTTGCTGTGTGGCTGTCTCGGCAGTCTGTGACCGTGTGACTGGTGGAACCTCGAAAACGGTCTTGCGGAACCTCCTCCACCTTCACCTCAGGAAATCTGGCTCAAAGAAGGCTGGACCACATATCCTCAGAGACACAATCACATCCCTTCGTAAGGAGCGTTCACGTGTGTCTATCAGCTCTGGTAGTCTTCCTTCCTAACATCCACCTCAACAGACGAAATAGTTGCAAATCTCGAAACGACCATCCAAGAACTTCGAATCCAGCTCGCAGACTCCCGAAGCAGGTTCAAACAAACCAAAGATACCCTGGATGACATTACTACCTCAACAAGTGCGGCGCTCATTCATCATTCATTCCCACCCTCTTGCTCACCCAACTTTCGATTGTACATGTTTCAGACGACCAGGTATTGAGCCTGTGTGACTGTTCTGTGTGACTCCGATGGCTGAAGACCTCCCATGGGAGGGAAGGGTGTTTAACCTCCCCTTCGCTCCGGATGTCCAATGATGTGCCGTATCATAAGGACATGTGGAGCAAAGGCGAGATTTACGAGCCTTCTGCGAATCATAAACTGGCGAAAGACAGTGGTGAGATCGTATGTTTTGCACACCGTTAGATATGAGTTAGGACGTGGCTGAACATTGCTCCGATATATTGACAAACCAGACTGTGCTGCTCAGACACCAAATATTGTTACTCTGACGAGTCTCGGAGTACTGGAACTCAACTGCTTAACCAAGCTTCATGGATTCTTTGTCATTCGGCCACTCACCCCTTCTGATACGATCTTGGTGACTCGAAGTATAGGGGATGAAAAGTATATGTAGATTTTGCTTCTATACTTGGAACGCTGAAGTACATGTCACTTTCCCGTTATACTAGCATGAGATTACTGGGATAGGGAACATTTTTGCGTCCGTCATCTCAGACGCCGGCATTAATATTGTTGCTTTACTAGTTGGTTTCAAAGGTTGAACTTGAACTAGTAGCCTAGGTATAGCACTGTATACACAATATCGCAATACATTGGTATTGGCATAACTTGCCACTTATTTCGTTGAGTATCATCAAAAGTCCAATACACCACTACTGTAATAAGTTGACCCAATCCTTGGACTCCGATTCGACGGATCCGACCGCGGAGTCAATACCATCCCCTGATCGATGATCATCAGTACCAAGCATTGTATGGTTCCATGGCGTACCAGCATCGCCTACACATCGAATCAGGATATTCCGGTGGCTGGTTTGATGGCAATCAGACGTCCATGTTGTTGTGGGTACCAGGTACTTTCAGTTTGACTCGGAGACATTTCAACCTATTGGGGATCTGATTTCAAGATTTTTTCTGAGCCTTTTAACTTATTATTTAAGGGTCATCATAATTTCCCATACCGCATCCGAATATGTTCCCATTCCATCTCTCGTCTCTTGTTTTTCTCGCCCCCATTGCCTCGGTAGCATTTGCAACCAAGATGTGCAATGTATGCGACTACGGTGGCATCGCAGACAATGCGACCGACATTGCACCTGCCATAACCAAGGCATACGCGAATTGTGTTGCGGGCGCAGAGACTTCCAACCCAGCAGACACAGTTCTCAGGGTGCCCGAAGGGATATATGCAATCAAGACGACCGTCACGTTTAACGGGGCGAATTGTTTTACCATCGTAATTGATGGAGAGTTGAATCTCGTGTTTAACCCCGACATAGGGGGGAACTTATTTTCGTTCGAGTTTTCTGACAATGGTACGCGAGCGTGTGAATGCGTGGCTCCATTCTGACCGTACCGATGACGTAGTTGTGTGGAAGGGAACTGGTACGATTAATGGGCATGGCGATCTCTGGCGACCAGATCGCAAGTGAGTCCAACTTTTCTGGTGAATGAAAGACTTGGTTAACGACAAATATTTGTCATTACAGTCTGAGTGCATACGTCAGTCTCGGTGTTGAGACTCCCTCTGTGCGCTCTGTTGACATCCTGATATTTTCCAGCCAGGTCGTCCTCGCCTTCTTCGTTTTCAAGACTGCAATAACGTCGACATAAGCGGTGTCACACTTATCAATTCACCCATGTGTGTATTGACTGTCATTCCCGAAGCATTTTTAATGCCGTGTAGGTTTCATGTAACCATCATCGGAAATAACAATGTGGCGCACGACATGAAGGTTGGTGTTTCACTTTGGATGTCTTCTCCATATCTTTTTTTGATCTTGAAATCAGATCATTGCGGATCATATCGGAGCGACGGATGGATTTGATGTATCTGGGAATGACAATCATGTGCATGATGTTTCCGTCGAGAACGGTGACGAGTGTGTCACTGTCAAGACGCCAACAAATAGATTCGTCGGGGAGAACATTCAATGTTACTATTCTGGCGGTATAGTGTTTTGTTTTCGGATCTGCGAAGGCTTTGATCAGCGACGCATGCCAGGATGTAATATCGGTTCTTTTGGCATGGAGGGTACAGCTTCGTGAGTGCCTGATCATTACGATTTTTGACAAGAACTGATGGGTCGATGATAGGGTCCAAAACGTGTTTTATAGGAATGTCACTAATTATTATGGTTCCGGGGGCATTGTGTTCAAGGTGAAACGTATGATTGATGTGCGTTGGCATTGCTGATGCAATCACTACAAATTTGGTTCTCTAGTCCTACCCAACTGCGTCAGGTCTAGTAAAAAACCTGACTTATCAAGAGTAGGTCTTTTAGGCGATATCAAGGAATTTCTGACATGTATTCAATAGCTTTACATTTGTGAGATATCGTTTGTCCCGATCCAAGGAATTAGTGAATGCTGAGGTGTTGAACGTAGACGAGTATCGCTTACCCCATCAAGGTAATTTTGCGTAGTTCATGGGAGGCGAGGAATCCATGACATTTTCTTTCTAGATCGATAGTTATTGGTGCGCACACCAGAAATGTCCGACGGCGACGGGGAACATAACGTGGCAGAACGTCGTGTTCCAGAGCATCAGTGGAACAGGTGATAGTAGTCCACGGGCGGTCATCGATATTAATTGCATCGCTGGACACGAGTAAGTCGCATAGGGTTTGTCCTTGCACAGCTCGTCTAATATGGTCTGCGACAGCTGTTCTGGTCTCGTATTCAATGTGAGAAAGTCTTGCATCGGAATGGGTCGTGCATTTGTCTCATGCATATACTTAGGATGTTAAAATCACAAAAGAAGGCAATGCGGAGGCCAAGGTGCAGATATCGAACGCATGCGGAAGTGGCCTGTCGGAACTTGCTGCTTGCCACTAATACTTAGGCGGTTTTTCGGCACAGATTGTGGATTTTGAGAACAGTACATATTTGTTAATTTATTGGAACACCTATCGTGAATACTACAAATACAACGGTCTGGAGAAAACTTGATTGAAAGTCAGTCCTCAAGAAAAGTGATGATGAGTGGCTCGTTTAAAAGATTCTGGGACGAGGGTGGCGCTGTCGCGGAAGCAGGGGTAAATAAACCCTTGCCATGCCCCGTGATCCGAAGTTTTTTTTTTGGTCTTGTAGTTGTTTTGAAGTACTGGTGTAGAAAGCCAACATGGACTGGCCAAGGGGTGAGGCAAGGGCATTCGAGTAATACTATACGCCCGCGTGGGCAAACAAAATAGAAAAGGTAGGGAGATGGACTTCTTGCGCTGTCTTTGAGTACCCCTTTTGCTCTTTGCATGGGTATGAGCCTCCTTCAAGGTCAACTGGACCTTGCCTGAAACAGTCTGGTCGGGGCCAAGGGGACGCTGGCCGATCGACTTGTCGAGGTTGGTCATGTAGGACAAGAATGTCTTGGAGGTGCCTAGCTTATCTGGAGCGGGATTAGACTCGGCCTAGTACTCTGCAGGGCACTGTCAGCTTCGATGGCACGCGCTGGGGGATATTGTCGGAGAGTTGGCGGTGTAACCGGTATCTAGCAATTGAATATTGAGGAAGTACATTATTTTCCGATTTTGAAGTTGGTCGATGATCGGCCGGCCGTGACTAATGACCAACGCAAGGCGACATGTGCAAATTGGCCCTCGTAGGGATTTACTGGTAAGATTGTCCACATGTCTGCATTGAGTGGTATATATAAAACTCTTTGTGCATCACACACATACATACCGTCCACTTGATCACTCTGACGTGAGAGGCAGAGCTTATAAAATGCTGCTGATATCTTCCCACCTTCTCGCATCGAACTGCAAGAACTTGGCAGCGTGCTCAACATCTCATCAACCAATCGCTGACTCAAGTACTCAGAGCTGTACAATTCCAATTCCAAGTGAGACAACGTTTTTGCGCTGGCTTTGTTGACCGACTTTTCTGTGGCTGATACTAGTAGACCATGTCCCCGTCTTTCACGGCCGCAGCACAGACAAAATGGGATCACCTTTGTCAAGGTGATGCATTCATCTCGTGACACCCTTCTCAATCTCGTTTTTTTTTTCCCGGGATATCCTCTTGTCACTTGTGTGTATCCTCAAGGCACGAGGAAGGCACATTGAGTCGACGGTTAAGGTAAATGTAGGTCCAGGTGCCTGCCATGACCATCGATAAGGTGGGAAGGATATTCTCGTTCTTGCAGTTGCAGAGTAATCGGGTGTTAACTATTTTTGTGAGGGGCGCGGGAGAAGCCTCCAGCCATTACGACGGCCCACACATCAAAGTGAGGTTTCCACTCTACCCTCCCGATATGTAAGTGTACACTTATCCTCTCGATGATGGCTTCTATAATTCTTCCGCCAGTTCATCCAACTACACGGTTGTGATGAAAGACATCATCAGGTGTTGCAGGCGCTTCGTACGTCCCACCATCTCATCTTATGCACGTACGGAGGCAGAAGAGTCGACTAAGATCTGGTTTTTTTTTCATTTGAGTATATTCATCGAAGAAGTCTGAGACAACTCCAAAGCGCCGCTGTCCTGCGAGGGCTTTGCCCTGTTCATTGATTTGGCGACACTTCAGACCGGCTCAGCAGGTAGGATCATTCTTCACCCTCTTAGTGATCGGGTGATCGAAAACCTTCCTGTGCTCGCCCTCTGTGACTCCAATGATTGGAGACCTCCTATGAGAGGGAATGGAGCAACATGATGACGAAGCTCAAACATTCAACCTCCCCCTCGCTCTGGATGTCCATGTGATAGGCCATATCATAAGGACATATAGAGCAAAGGAGAGGTTTGCGAGGCTTGTGCCAGTCATAAACTGACAAAAAATAGTGAGAACGTATGTTCAGTACACGGATGGATATGAGTTAGGAGCGCATGATTCTTTATTGGAAAAGTGGAGGTTACGTCGCTCGAATACTGATATATTGACAAACCATGCTGCTCAGACACCAGATTGTTACTCTGACGAGCCTCGGAGCACTGAAGCTCAACCTGCTTGGCCAAGCTCCATGGGTTGAGCCATTCATCTCTTCTGGTACGATTTTGGTAAGTATCGAGGATGAGAAGTAGAAGTTTGCTTTTATGCTTGGGACACTGATGTACATCTCACTTTCCCATATAGTATGAGGTTTCGGGGACAGGGAAGACGTTCGTGTTCGTCATCTCAGACGCCGACATTGTTGCCTTATCAATTGGTTTAATGATCAAAGGTTGAACCAGTAGGCATAGAACGTAAGTAGCAACTTGAATACCAGGACGAATCACGGCTGATAGCATAGACTGGCGCAAATCAAAGTCTAGGTCAAACGTCCTCACTTCGTTGAAGTACGACGGTTGCTTCGTCAATGGTCCTCGAGAGGGCTCTGAGTCAGAGTATATCGTTCTCCTCGTCAACATTATCTCGCAGAATGTGCTAACCATTCCTTGACAGCTGCAAGATCAGACGAAGACCCGGTTTTCGCCCTACATGCTAGTTTGGTATGGAGTCGAGATATTTCATCTCTGAGTCATCTAGTTATATGAACGCGTTACAAAAGGCAATGGGTGCGTTTTGCGCGAAGAATGGTAAGATGGACTTGGACTGGGGTGAAGCAGGGGGATTCGCATAATACTATACCAGGATCGTCCAGGGAAAAGGAGGAAAACAACATCAAGGGGCATCATACTTTGTACACTGTCTTTGGGAACCCCTTTCACTTAACGACGCTCTTTACACGCGCACGAGCCTCCGTGAAGGTTGACTGCTTGTTTTCCAAAACGATCTGGTCAAAGGTGAAATGCTCGTTGGCCGACTGACTTGTCGAGGTCGGAGATGTACGACAAGAATTTCTGGGAAATTCCTTGCTTGTTTGCAGGTGAATTTAAATCATCCTAGTTGTCTGCGGGACACTCACTATCAATTCCGATGGCGCGCTGTAGAATTGTCGGAAAGCTTGTGGCCTTTGGCAAGATACTCAACAGCGACTGAAGGAAAAGCTCGAGTATTCAGACGATGGCACAAGCGTTGTTATTACTAGCGCGTTGTTCGTCAGATCGCTCGATGTGTGGACGGTGCTCTTCCACGTGAGCTCAACATCCGAAATATGCCGCCTTGCGAGAGAACTTGCGTGCAACTGAGATACGGTGAGTGAACGCATGACACGAGGGAGTGCATACGATGATCCTGAGTGCTGATTGCTTTCCAAGATGCGATGACTGCATTCTTTGCTTCACTTGAATCAATTCTGAGAAAGGTGGGTGATTCGAGATATCTGGATCGATGAGTACTTTTTCCAGAGAAGCTGGGTAAAAAAGGAGAGCAAAGATTATTCCCTGCCTGAAAACGTTACGCAGTATTGTTTCGCTAGTAAAGGGGGAAAGACCAGAAATTTGTCAAGTAAACGTCGGCATCGTTTCAGAATCCCCGAGTTAAGAAGAACGAGACGGCATCGTGGAACAGTGAGTTGGCGTAATTAAACAATCCAACAATGCGTACCTTGTACCGGACGAAACACAATTGGGACGATGAAATGACCATCGAGGGCAGACACGCGGGTTTAAACGAACGAGGTGACTTGCGAATTCCGGTCCTCGATCGGGGCCCAGCATCAAATAGCTGTTTCGACAATTATTCGCGTTCCTACGTTTGTTAAAAATTTGAATATACAACCCAATTCTCCCGAGAATGACTCGTACTTGATGTTTCAACTCGTATGAGGTTCTACCTGGCACGAAACAAACAAATCCCAATTGCGCGTTCAAACACGAACCGGCGCAACCACACTTTGGGCTTTACCCCATTCAGTGCGTTCTCGGAGATGCCCTGGATGCAGGGTATTATTCCAACGCTTTACTTAAGTTGCCAGTAAAGCAGGGCCCACTGGCGGCACTGGCGGCGAGTCATGCAAGTCCTCGGTACCTGCAAAGAGTCAAAATCACCATTCCACGCACTCTCAGAATGTTGTTTGTCACACACCTGGAACAACAGCAGCGTGACAAGTCTGCAAAAAAAATACATATCCGAGTTGCTCCCGCACAGCGCCGTCCCTTGAACTAACTTACGCAACCTCTTCCTCCTCGAAGTGTTGATTCAGTGCATTTCCGAAGGGCCGTCGAATACAAATTTGATACGATCCATTCCATACGTGAGAGCCAACGGCGTAGTATGTACACTTTCAGGTCTTCTGGCCGTTCTACCTTACAATGCAAGGGAAATGATGTCTCGTAAAGGATGCCTTTTGTTTACCTTTTGCTTCTTCTTGTGTAACTTTCAACATTCCTCATTGTTCACAGGACAACAGGACCAGGTGTACCCGGGCTACCAGCGGTCCTCCATGCAGCAAGGATGAGATCGACAATATCGTCGACGCCCTGATCCTTCTTTATGCTGGTGAACACGGTAGGACCGTCTCCACGCATGATCCTTGCATCACGTTGCATGACTTCCAGGGAAGCGTTCACGTACTCTGCGATATCGATCTTCGCGGACGGTTTTAGTGAGCGGTGAGACACACGCTGACATATAGCCATACCTTGTTGATGACGAGAAGATCAGATTGCGAGATACCAGGTCCGCCCTTGCGTGGAATCTTGTCCCCGCCCTAGAATTCAACAAGGTGAACGATAACATTCGCCAAGAGAGAGAAAAGGGTTACACACTGCAACATCGATCACGTATATGATATAATCTGCCAGTTCGCGTGAGTAGTTTGCAGCCAGATTATCCCCGCCGCTCTCCACGAAGAGAAGCTGACAACCATATTTGGCTTGCAAAGTCTCAAGTGCCCCCATGTTGGCGCTAATATCTTCACGTATGGCTGCATGAGGGCATCCGCCCGTTTCGATCGCGAGTATACGAGAGGGTGGAAGGGCCTCGTTTCTGATGAGGAATTCTTGATCTTCTCGAGTAAAAATATCGTTGGTCACGGTGGCTACGGGTAAATGAATGAGGACGAGATACGAGGTGTGATCACCAGGAATCTCTCTCTCACCGATGTTGTATTCTCCACGAAGACGCTTGCATAAAGCGAGCGTGAGGGCTGTTTTTCCAGACCCTACAGGCCTATCAAGAAGCATGAGGGTGTGATAATCGATACACGATCCACAACGAAATACCCGCCGATTCCGACGGTGAAACCGCGTTCTTGAAAGTTTCGAGAAGAGTAGTCGGGAAGATCCCGTTCGGCGAACTTGCCTGTTCATTTGACGCATGGACGTCGACTCGCGGGAAGATACGAGATCATGACACACCTGGGTGATCGAGGTGCTCGTGTGTGTGCCCGTGCTCACCGCCGTCGTGACTGTGGACGAGACCATCGTGGTCGTGACTGTGCGCAACGCCGCCATGCTCGTGCGTGGCACTGAGATTGTTGATAAACTGGACGCTCATATCCAAATCGTATCGGAATTTCCCGCCAATGAAACGCGCGCTGGTCGACTACGCCAGCTCAGACGAGGAAGAGACACCAGCCAGAAAACGGTCCTTACCGCCGTTGTCCGCGTCGTTGACCGTGCCAGCGCCTGTGGATGACCCCGCGTTGCACCAGGGTCGCGTACGGGCAGTCCCACATGTCGAAGGGCAATATGCCACGTACATCTACGCACCGCTCGTCCTGCACCCCAGAGATGCGCTCTACAAGCTGGTTGAGGATGCACTGACGCTCGCCAGGACCCATGTACCCTCTCTGCACACCATCGGCACGCAAGAGTTGCACATCTCGCTCTCGCGCCCCTTGTTCCTGCGGGCGCATCAGCGGGACGAATTCAAACGGGCCATCAAACAGGCGGCTTCTTTGATAGCACCGTGCGTTCAAATCTCCAGCTTTGAGCGTATACAGAACGGTGACTTCGGCTGCGAACAGCTTCGACGCATCATTTACCACTTTTTCGGAGCTCACGAACGATGAAAGAACCAGGACGTTTTTGGCTCTAGAAATCGGCGCGGGCCATGGAGAGGTGATTCAATAATCCACAGCTACTCAGTTCCTGACGATCTACTTCAGTTGCGCCGCTGTCTGGACCTTCTTGGACCATCTCTCCGCTTATTGCGACAGAAAAAGTTCTATGTTGATCCAAAATTTCACGCATCGATCGCATGGGCTCTGTTGGACAAGACGCCGTCGCCGCCCAATCTAGCCTCCCCCTGTACTGAGCCCGAGGAGCAGCAGCCATTTCACCGCATACCTCACCTTCCACACTCACTCGTGCCCTTACTCAACAAGGCTTACGCAGCCAAACTCTCGCAGGCACGAACGGGGGGTTTCATTATTGATAGGATATCAGTAAAGATAGGAAAGGACGTCTTTACGTGGCCATTGAATGGCATCAAGTAATCGGTAATTTGACCCCACTGTATCACGTATAGCGCAGAGGGACCGGGATTACTATGAGCCTGGGGTTCGATTACAGTGCGTAATTGTGGCGGGCTTGACCACCAGCGCAACGTTCCTTCCACTCCCAGTGGATTGATCAAATAAATTGACCATTTCCACCTCCACTTCTTGGCCGCAATCAGTCATCTCCGCCAATTCCTCCCGTATCCAATCGCGACGATCAAGAAGGATCAGAGTTTCGATCAAGGGCCCTAATATGCAGCGAAGGGTTTGCAACACGAATAACGCTCTCTCCATTTTCAGCCGCACTGCCTCGTGCGTGAACCACTCGGGGAGAGACGCGCTGATGCCCGCAAGGTCGATGCCCAGCTTGTCCGTGGCGCGTTCCAAAAATGTGGGCCAATCCTGATACGCCTTATCGTTGAGCTTTCCCAGACGGCGATTTTCCACAGTTTCTCCAATACCAGGCTGGATGGGTCGCTCCGAGGATATCGCGTGGTCTGGCATCACGCTAAACTGCGAGGATACGGCCTGCAGAACAGGTTGTAGGAGAGCGCGATAAACGACCTTGCGCAAGGCCAGTTCGGTTCCTCGTATGGCGTTTTCACTCTTGAGCCACTGAGAAGGCACTTGGGCGGCCAGATGGACAGCCGCAATCGTCAACTTTGGGATTGGATTCATGTCTCGAAGAGGCTTAGACAAGGGGAAATCTGGAATCTCGGTGCATTCATACTTGGAAGGGATAACCAGATATATACGTGGCGTACCAGAATGGGACATTAAATTGTAGCAACATCCCACGACGACGAGGGAGTGAGGTATCCACGCATCCTTGGCTTGTGACACTCGAGCTCGATTTGACAAAAAGGTACGCAGCACATCGACGGTCAGGGACCCACAAGCATGGAGAGCGACCAACGTGACAGGAATAGGCTCCGGGGGTGTTGGTGAATGATGGCCGTTGCGTTTCTTGATCCCTGGAGGATCGGTGAGCCAGTCGGTGATGGCTTCCCCTAGCGTCCGCGGGCAAACGTGAACTGTTCGATGGGCAAGTGACCCTTTTTGGGCCCCTGCAACTTCTTGTGGCGTCGACTCGACGCTGGGATGGCTTAAGCGGTGTGCTCTCTTTGCTTTACGTGCTCCTTCCTTGGTCGTCCATCGATTAGCACCCGACGTCTGGTGTTCGTTATTGTCGAGGGCAAGAACATGAAAGCCTAGGTCATGAAGGGCTCTGGACAGATATCCCTACAATGCGCGATTTTACAACCACATCCAGGCCATGGTAGAACAGCTTACCTGACCAGACCCAACGTCTACTGCATGCCAAACAGATCGTGGGCTCTCAGAGTGAACCATGAGACGAATGTAGGAGGACATGCGATCGACTTCGTGTTCTTTTTTCGGCGAAATGCGATATGAGCGATCGCCTGCAGCGTGTGTATCGTAGGCTAGTCCAAGGCGGAAATAAGTTTGTGTAAAAAGTCTTTTGGAAGCGACGCACCTGACGGGGTGCGCTGGAGCTGCAGGCTGCGCACGGAATCCACCAAGGAACTGAGTTGTGGGGGGATCTGAGCGTCGCCCGCGTCCACGTCGTCACGCATAAAATAGTGTACGAGTTGCAGCCACGCTTGTGGGTGTTCGGACGCCCAGTTCCACCAGGACGACCACTGGGACGGGCGTTGGTGGTCATGAAGTGTGACGTCGTTTGGGTGGATCGAAAGCAAAGAGACGACGAGCGGCGACGCAATTTTGTCGACGATGGGTGTGGTATCGGCATCCCGTGTGCACATCCTGAGTGACAGCCTGAGAGATCTCGGTCACTGACATTCTGGACAGGTGTGCTCGTGTTCGTCCTCGTCGCGGCCTATGTCCTTGCAGACTCTGGAGGCAGGCCTTTTCACCGCTGCAGCGTCTACATGGCCCACCGAACCTCTCGTTTCTCTTCGAAACCTCAAACCTCCGCGAGATGTATAACCAAGAGAACACCGGTCTGCTCTACGACTGAGAGGCCTCCCATGGATCCAGATACGCCTACAAGGGCTTCTTTGGCGGGTCTCGCCTGCTCACAACAGGCCTGACCGCATTCACTCATGTCCTCTCTCATTCAGACACTTATCAGAAACCAGATTTCGTCCGTGATAATCTCGCTGCGATGGGTGCGGGCGGCGAGGGCCTTCTCACCGCAGAAGGCGATGTACATAGAAGACAGGTACTAAGGCCCCTTCCATTGCCCGATCGACTTCTCTATCCGAACTGCTCTCTCTAGCGCAGGATATTGGTGAGCCATCTTCTCACTGCATAAAAATACATCACTTATTTATAGAGTCCTGCCTTCACAGCAGCGCATGTCAAGAGAGATTGAAGCCCGGTGTTCAGAAATAAAGCCTCCGAGGTGCGTTTCTCCCACTATTCAAAGTGTCGAGACCAACGTTTGTTAGTTGCGTGAGACTCGGATTCTTCTTTCAAAGGAGCGGTCGCAGTCAATAGATGTCTTGGCATGGCTTTCTAAAGCCATTTGGATGTCATCGGGTTCACAGGTCTGTAGATTTGGCGGGATCGAATTATCTTGGTTGTTCACCTATCGATAATTCAGGTTTTGGATACCATTTCAACGCCCTCTCGGGCCATAACGACGAGCTTGCCAACGCTTATCAGATGATTTTACTACCGCCAAAAAACTTAAGCTACGTACCATCTTGGAAACATGAATCCCGCTACTGCGAAAATTCGTGCGTCATGTCGGACTCGTTGCCAACTTTATCTTTCCGTGACAGCTTGTCATAAATTTGACGCTCGCATTCCGAGGCGATGGTGAACGCCCGTCATCGCTTGGCTCGCATTGGTCTCCAGTTGATCGATGAGCGCAAGAAAAATATTGATGAAATTCAAGGTCGCGAGGATAGGTTGGATTATTCCCAATCCCTCCCGATTGGACCTGATTTGCTTAGCGTCCTTGGTAAAGTTAAATCTCCCGTCTGGAGCGTATGATACTGAGCCTCGTCTGCAGTACAATCAAATATGGCTTCCTTTGCTTCTCAGCGGATGACCACTTCGGAGGTTTTATGTCAAATATCCACTTTCCTCATAGCGGGCTACGAAACCTCATCGTCTGCCCTTACTTGGTGTCTTTATGCGCTGGCGAGCGCGCCACAATGTCAGGATCGATTGCGGCAGGCGGTCCGCTCCTTTGATCCGAATTCTCCGATGCTGGACGACATTTCCAAGCTTGAATATCTCGATTGGGTCGTTCGTGAGACACTCCGATTTCATGCCCCTGGAACTTGGACCATGCGAGTCGCTATGGAGGATGACGAGATCCCCGTTCAGCATCCATTCTTGAACAAGTACGGAGAGCTCAGTGAGACGATAAAGGTGGCAAAACACGACATCATCACCATACCTATTCAAGCGATTAATAAATGCTACTCCATATGGGGTCGAGATGCTCACACTTTCAGGTACGCGATTACCCTGAGTTGTTGACCCTGACAGGAGCCACACCTCATCAGTGGCGCTTTCGCAGACCTGAACGGTGGGGGAACCCACCGGAGAGTAGCAAGGCAATTCGAGGCTTGTATTCGAACGTCTTGACGTTCTGGGCGGAAACCGCGGGTGTATAGGTCATAGGTTTGCACTGGCTGACTGAGTTCTTTTTTTGTGCATATCCATGTCGGCCACGTCCTCCGCAACGCCCCAAAGGCACAAGGCACTTTAAACTTTCTTTGCGTCTTCAATTGGCCATGTTATTGTGTTTCTCTGCGACTATTCTGGAACATATAATTTTACTTTGGAAAAATGGATGTATGCTGGTATGATATTCTGGGCTTTCAGGGTCAAAATCTTCCTTTTCACACTCGTTCGTGATCTCGAATTCACAGTTGACCCTTCGGTAATTATCGAGAAGACCTTTAAGTAAGTAAGCGTGTTTTATCTGGCATTTTCCGACCCCTTTAATTATCCGACCTCCGTTTATCGTGCTTCTCTCTTGGGCGCGTTTCATGATAAACGAACCCACTCTCGCCCCCTTTATCGTGACCCAATTGTATTTGCGTGCATGAACTAATCACACGCTTGATTCCTTCCTGCCTGTGTCATTCCTCGTCCTGTGGTAAAGTCTGAGACCTTCTCTGGCAACAATATGCCCCTTTTCATCCGTTTAGTCCCTCCCAATAACGGCTCCTCAAACCCTGGTGAAACGTAATGTTACGGAATGCCCTTCCCTATCAGTATTGTGTTGGTGTTTCTCGTTATTTCATCAAGGGGGTCGTAACACCTTGGGTGGGTGAAGAGGCGCCGTGTCCGCGGGAATGATGAGATGGTCCACGGTTACTTGGCGTTAGCTCAGTGATGTGTGATAACGCGTCTGTTGGGCCCAATCTGATTTTCTCTCTCGACCCGACAAGCGAGCGATGGTCCGTCGACATCGTAGCGGGCAGTAGAGTTTGCCCCTACTAGAAGCGCGATGGCAAGTTAGCGAGAGATCGTAGATCATAGTAGTCATCACACTATCGATCTACGACGTCGATGCAAGTTATTACCTACAGTTCACGTAGCATCCATCATGATGGGCAGTGTCCGCCTAGTGACCATTGATGAATCGCGCTCTTTTTCCGCGCCATCTTTCCCGACTAGCCAATTTGGGAGATAAACTTTGTTAGTGTACCTCACTTGAACTGGAGACTTCTCACTCTGCTTGTGGAGGCCGATAACTGTTACGTACCCAGGCGCGTTCAGAAGGACAACGATCAGCTGGCCACTTTCACGTGGGATAAACACGGCTAGGACGGTCTCCCGGTCGTCATCGTAACCCGCCCCCACTCCGGTCGCCAGAGTGCCAAGTGAGAAAGGGCGATATCACGTACGCCACTAGGGGTACGAAGATCCGAGTCTGAACAACGAGGGGGGTTCACATGCCAGTGGCACACGACCGTCCCACCCAAGTTCTCCCAACTGGTCGCGTTTCAGCTGATTGCCGCGGGTTGCCTATAGTCACAATGCAACTGGTGCAGCGCGGGTTCAACGCTGCGCGGCGGGCCGCGCCACTAGACGCGTGACCCCCACCCACCTTCCCGCGCACCCCCAAGATTATGATGGCATACCGGCGGATGCTGATGCGTTCTAGGGCTTCTTGCCATATGGGGTGTAGCGCGAGCCAGCTCTTGACCGAGTTCCCCCGACCATGTGTGGTGTCCCCCTTGACGCCTCCTTGCCCCATCCAGCCTGCCCCTTTCTTCCATTCCGCTTCACCGCATTCAAGCGAGACCGCCCATAAAAACATTACGCCAACAGTATCTGAAACACCAAGGAAAGAAGCAGCACTGGCACTATCACTAGCACAGCCTGGACGAACCAAAAAAAAAGTTAACTTTGAGCTTATA
The DNA here is from genome assembly GCA_038089615.1 of Aureoboletus auriporus. Taxonomy (NCBI): domain Eukaryota; kingdom Fungi; phylum Basidiomycota; class Agaricomycetes; order Boletales; family Boletaceae; genus Aureoboletus; species Aureoboletus auriporus. The sequence continues at coordinate 20,696 of JBBPLF010000053.1, forward strand.
CTTTCCCTGCAATGCATACCTTGGGGCTCCGTCCTCGCACACGATTAGTCAGCATCTCTGTTCGTCGAATGTTCTTCAGGGTTCAATAATACGATGGCCCTGCCCCGTTAATAACCGGCGGTCGAGGCAAAAGTGAATCGTGATAGGCTCTCGCACTGCCAGTAGGCCGGTGCAGTATCGTATCCGAAAGACCGGCGTTGAGCGCTGAGCTCACTTCGCTAGACGCATCTTGTGCAAATATGGAAAGAAAGAAAAAAAAAGGTGACCCCCTAAAGCTGCATGCTTCCTCCGCCTAGTCATATCGGTGCGACCCTACGACTTTAAACCAACAAGGCAACTTGAACAGGAAATAATAACCAAAGATTGATGGAAAATAACAAGGTTTGTTTCGACACCGCGTTTAACCAAATTGATGTCGCTTGGGGGTCAAACTCCGTCGTCTTCCAGTGCGCGCGCAAGGCGAGTATGAACCGGTCATCGTATCAATTCGGTAGAGAGGTACTGACGTGGCGGTCCGAGTTATCGGTCGATGGAAAGAGGCGGCTCGTCGACCTTGATCACATTCATCACCGGCAGCATTCGAATGCGTCGCCCTCGGGTGGTCAAGTTTCCGATGGTAGTCACCCTTGAAGTTGAAAGTTGGTCGTCCCTTGTGGCTGATGGTAGCGGGTGGTAGCCGTTGGTTAGGCAATAGTCGGGCCCACATTCTACATTGCATCAATGATCATTATGTTACAGATCGCCGACACTGTATCCGCGCCACCATGCATGCTGCATCGTGCTCCGACGAACCCGGTACCATTCGGGGTTATGAAAGTAATAAGAAAAAAACACACACCCAAGTACCCTGAGGATCGCAAGCACCCTTACGTCGATCTACATGAGCCCCTAAAACTTTTTTTTGTCCTCGCGTGTGCGTGCCTTGCAAATTTTTTACACCCTCGTCTCTTTTGATCGGAATGGAGCGGAGGTGCTGGGGTGGGTGGAGAGGCTGTTCCATGCTGGAATTTGCCAGCGAAACAAGTTTCAACGAAAGGAGGCTGGCGACCCGTCCGTCTCTTTCCATAAACAGAACCCATCATATCATATCATATCCCGCACTGCCTACCTCGCATAACCAAGTCGCGTATTGGGCCATGTGCCCCATCTTGCGCCGCCATGTCGGTTTTTGAAGAACGCCAGACGTAGTTTAAAATTGGTTTTTGGGGAAAGACGAGCGGTGCATCGGGGCAGGCTAGGCCCAGATCGCGAGTCCGACGACTCCGAGCTCCGAGCGTCCGAGACCGGGATATGCGTCATTCCATAGCATATTGCAGTGCGGTCATGATACGCGACGAGCAGCAGCCTTGATTCTTTTTCAAAAAGCAAAAAAGCAAAAACAAAATAGAGCCCCACTCAATACTCCGAATGATGCTCCGCATCCACGTTTTTTCCCGAATCAGAGAGAGAATGGAATGGGCACAGTATTTTTTTTTTTGCGTTTTGTTTGAAAACATGCGATAAGCGCTCGGTTGAAACACATCGCGATCGTAGGCGTGATTTGATCTTGGAAAGCTGGTAGAGGTTGAGCACTGCCGCATCAAAAGAACAGCGGCGTCCCGTTAACGCGATGACGGTCCATGTTCAAGCTGAGGTCGTCATCGTTGGTATCGATGATCGGGTGGCGTGGCGGAAGAATGTCGTAAGCCAATCTAAAAAATCGAAAAACGAGTCGCCACGCATCAAATTTCATCGCGATGCATCAATCAGTATGACTGTAAATGGTATTTCTGGTATCAATTGTTTCGATTCGTACAGAGTTACAAGAATATAATTAATGTCCAGCCAGCTTCTGGAAAAAGAAAGGAAGAGCGGAGGTGGTATGGTCGGTGCACGAACCAGATGCAGATGGCAGATGCGCATGGATACATTAAGGTGATTCTCCGCTGGTGCACGTGTGTGAATGGGAGAAAGCCGAGGGGATTGCACCCGCGAGCCTGGAACGAGGGAAAACGAATATAAAAAAATAATCCTTTTCTGCAGGGTTGCCGTATATGGCGGTTGCAAGAAGGCGAGAAGCAACTAGATGGTTTAGCTAAGTCAGTATGATACTACTAAAAATACTGTTACACGCATCCGCCATCGTGTATCGAATTAATGCGGGCCAGAATAAGCCGATCCAGGATTGGATGATGGATGGTGTTGATTCTCGCCATAGTAGCTATGCGTGCTGTGATCCGTGGGGTGTGTCGGTAGCCTTTCAGATCCCTGCGTCGGACTTGGGAGGAAGCCGGATGACAACGATGACTGGTGTTGCGACGAATACAACGATTGCCCATGGTGATGATGGCCGCCCAGGTTGTGTGACCCATATGGGCTAGCGGAAAGGGACGGGGGGGCTGACATCGGAACACCCGACGGTATGTAGTGTGCTGCCTGGCTACCGTTCCCAGAGTGGTGACCTTGTCCTGGAACGTACGTCATGGAATGTCTCGATTGGGTAACGTCCAGGCCACTTGATCCTCCATGGTAAGGGTGTGATGACCGCTGTGGCAAACCGACAAGATGCCGATTGGACCCCACGTAATCGGTGGGCGGTGAGGGCGCGTGATTCTGATTCGAAGACGGGATTGATTGGAGCGACATGGGGTGATACAATTGCAATGATTCCTGCGGCATCGAGGACTGCCGGCGGGACATGGGCTCCAACATTGCAGTAACGGCTGGGGCAGTTCTTGTCGCTGGTGGATATGGGGCGGAAGTGGTAGGGCCAGATGCTGCTCTATGAGCAGGTGCCAAGATCCTGCGGCGTGCCTGGTGGGGGGGCGCTATGAGTCAGTGGGCACAGGAGTGAGGGGGTGGCTTACGTTGATCATCCAATTAGAAACCTGGCTCATGCTCAAACCAGTGGCATGGCACAATTGCTTTTTCTCTTCTTCGCTGGGGTATGGATGATCCGAATGACGATGCAACCAAGCTTTGAGATAGTCCGTTGTCTCCTTTGGCAGTTTTCCGCGTTTTTTAGTGGGACGATCGACCAAGGTCGAAGTGGGGATGGTCTGGGAAGGACGAGATGAAGGGGGAGAGGGGGGAGAGACGGCCGAGGGCGCAGGAGGCTGTGGCGGGGAGAGGGGAGCAGATGTGGGGGCATAGGACGAGTTGGTAGGAGGCAAGACAAAGTCCTGATTGGGGAAAGACCATTCATCGGACTTTTGGGTGCCAGGATAAGGTCTTCGATCTTGCTGAGCCGAGATGCGGCTTGCGTTTGTGAACATTTGCTGCTGGCCGATGGGCGCACCGAAAGAAGAGTGGCGCAAGCCGTCTTCGTACTTGAGCGGGGCAGAGAGGGACTGATGACTGGGAGAAGAGCCTGGGCGGGGGATCGTAGAAGGGGAGTTGGACCAGTCGTCGGACTCGACGTAGTGTCCGTGCTGGCGCAAATCAGGGGAGAGAGAAGAGGCAAAAGAAGACATCTGGGAAGTGGAAGCGGGTGCGGTCGGAAGAGAAGATTGGGAATAAGAATCACACCGGTCTTGGGTATCGACGGAGGACGGGAAATGGTATGTAGGGAGATTAGATTGATTAGTGGATGGGTGCCTGCGGGTGGTGGCGTGCTGGGGGTACGGCGAAGTCCTATAGCGGGTATTGGATGCGGAATCAGGGGCGATGCTCGGGAGGGAAGTGCGACGTATGTCGTTGCGGAACGGATCCTCAAAGGTACGGAAGATGGAGGGGAGCTGGACCTTGGCGCTGCTGTCGAGAGGGGAGTCGGAGAGCTTTCCGTCAAAGTTCCAGGCGTGGGGGTCGTCTTCAGAGGCCCTGGTGTCTGGCTGGGGAGAGGCGGAGGGGGACGAGTGCTTCTTATCCTGGAGGGAGGGGATGCTGTTGGTGTCGGTGTCAGGCGCGGAGGCGGTGGAGGTGGAGGACATTCGTCGTTGGGGGAAGCCAAGGTCGGGCTCGGAACTGCTGGGAGGGGAAAAAGTGAGGTCGGCGTGGGGTGGGTGGGGGAGAAAAGACCCACCAGATGGCCGGAGAGCTGTGATTTGAAAGCTGTTCGACGAACGGAAGGTCGTTTTTGGGGTCAGCACTGGGGAAGAAGTGAGCACGGAGGGGAGGAGAGGAAAGAGGAGTGCGTGACATGTCGATCTGATAGATCATGACATATGACACGCGTGACAAGGCGGACGACGTACAGAGCGAGGTGCAAGTGTGCGATGGAGTAGGACGAGACGGGGAGGAGTGGAGAGCGCTGCTCAATCATGGGAAGGGAAAATAATGGGGGACGGGACGGCGAGTGGAGGGGGGTCTTTTTAAAAGGCGGGGCCGGAAGAGGAGGAGGAGAGGCCCCAGGTGTTGAAATACTAGTACGATCGCTGTGCTAGGCACTCAGAAGGTAATTGCTCCTGGGAAGTTTAACGTTTGCCGGCAACGTTCCGTCGCATTTTCATCTCACCATGTGCGAGACAATCCCGCGAGACCTTCTCGGTAGCGAATAACGTCCGTTTCTTCACCCAACGTAGAAGCGACCCTCGCGTCAAATCAATCGCGCCTCGCCCAGTTTGGCTCGGCCCCGCCGTCCCACGCCGACTGCCCATCGTAACCACGTCATGGACCCCCCTCTTTTAGGCATAACGCCTCGAGGACAGCGTTTCAGATGCGTCTCTTTTCAATTTTGCCCGACCCAGGCACTACCCTCTTGCGCGCGGAGCTTCAATTCCCACACAGCCCCACATGAGTACCACATATCTCGTAACCCCTTCACATCACCCCCCCAAAAAATCAAATCATATTTTTTTTAACCCATCGCAATCAGATCTCTGTAAATATCATAACATCATGACCAAATCACATCAAGTCATGTGCAGGCATAATCTGTCACCTCTCCTTATCGGTCTCTCCTCCCGTCCGCCTCCCCTTAATCTTTCCCTTTCCCATGATCCCCTGCAGTAGCTGATTAGCCTTCGTCCGTTCCTTCTCCGATACCTCCACCCCGTCCAACATCCGGATTCGTGGGCAAGCTCGCATAACGAGCCCTCGGTAAGCCAACCGTCCGACGTACGCATCATCCGGCAAATCTCGCCGAAACTTTGCGTCCAGCTCCTGCCACCCGCATTCCCCACCCTGTTCTCCTCTCCGCCGTCCGCCCGATCCCCCGTTCTCCGATGGCTGCAGTGCTCCAGGCACATCGCGTACCAGAAGCGGTAGATACCACCCGAGCGTACTCGGGTTCATCCTGCCAATCTCTCGGTCAGTCTCGGGTCGTCAACAAAAACGACTAGTCAGAATGGGGTTTGCCGGATCCCCGATAACCGCGTCCTCACCTCAAGTCAAGCATTTCCACATCGGGCATCCGCTGAAGAACACGGATCAGCGCTTTCGTTCCCTTTAAGCGAGATCCAATCATAGTCAGCTTCTTTAGTCTCGTGAGACCTTCCAACGCAGCCACATCCTCCAGGAAATTATAGTTGAGGTTCAGCACCCGAAGGTTGGGTGTCAGCCGTGCCAGCTCGCGCGGTAATGCCGTCAGCCGGCATGCCGCAACTTCCAAGTACACCAGATTGTAACATGCGTCTTCGATGAAATGGGGTTTGAGTTTGTTGCCTAGTGAACATGATATCATGTGCACCCCGTTCAACCTATCTCAAAACACATCACTCACCTGAGAGATAAAGCCGTTTTACATCCCGGAATTGGCGCGTCGAGAGATGACTGCAAATCACCAACCATCATCATCATCATATCATCATATCAATCAGGCACCCCCATAATGAAAGATCCCGTCACGTCATGTTTCCACTCAGACTGTGCCACTCACAATTCCCGGCAGTGCTGGTTTCGCATTGATAGGTTTTCCAGCTTTACTAGCCGTTCCCCTTTCTGTAGGCTTGTCAGTGCGTTGTTGTCCAGATAGAGCGTCCTTAGGTTCGTAAACTGCCCCACATCCAGGCTGTGCAAACGGTTGTCACTGGCGCGTAGAAGGCGCAGTTTCACCATACAACCCCCGGCATCAAGATCATCTAATAAATTGCCATCTTGGGATTGCCAAACATGTCAGTCAACAACGCCTGACAACCACTTGTCGACTTACCCAGATTCAAAACCGTTAGGGCAGGAAGATTCACTGCCAGCGAGGCAACCCTGCTCAGCCTGTTTTGGCTCATGTCCAGCATTTCTAGCCGGGGCCTGCAGGAACGTGCCAGGTCATCGTTGCTGTGAAGGCGCGGAACAAGACGAAACGTCCTACCATCGGAACAAACTCAGGTCCACCTCCTCAATCAGGTTACCCTGCACACTTAGTTTCCTTAGCGTTTCTAGCTTCTGCAACCCGTCCAAACTTGTGATCCGATTGCCATCTGCTCTGAGTTCACACAAGTGTCGCAGACACTGCAATTCTGGTTTATGCCAATCAACTTTGATCATGATCTTGGTGATAAGACATTCCACTTACGCGTGAGTGAATCGATATCGTTGTTGCTGATGTCAAGATTCTCGAGGTTTTGAAGGTGATTAAATGATGTGACGCCTGTCAAGCTTTAATCGCTCAGTGTGCTAATGTCACCTCCAGTAGTTCAAACGAACGCACAGATTAGAAGCGACAGAAAGCGTCCGCAACGATATGGGCAATCCACTCAACCACGACAGCTGGTTGCAGTTTCTGTCAATTTCACGTCAGTTCAGGACGATATTTCATGTAGTGTATGTACCACGCACAACGTCAGTGAGTCGAGTTTGGGCAGGAACTCCATGAGCCTCGTGACGCTGTCCAACGCTTTCTTTGACAGATCGATGCTGCTCAGATCTTCCCAATGTGGCTCAAAAGGCTGCACGTCGGTGATTACCTGTACGAGTTTGTCGTGCGCAACGCCAAAAGAACATTCTGTCAAAAAAGTTGCATTCCTCCGTTCTTGGTCCGACGAATTGCTCCTTCTCGACATGGAGGATATGCCCCGGGAAGTCCCGGTCGAATCTGCGACTGCCATCTGACTGCTAGGGGGCCGATTGCCGACGAGCTGCAAGCCATCGACGTCGGAAATCGGGGTCGAGGACCTTGTGGGCGACTCGTCAGTCTCGACTGCCGATAGCAGTCAGTATCATTTACTGTAAACAATCACCAAACTTACCAGTATGTTCCAAATTCTGCATCATCTCCGCGATCCGTTTAGATCTCAACGAGGGAGGATACCCTGAGCTCTGAGTGAACGCAGAAGAGGACATGCTCGTCCCCACATCGTCGTCACTCTCGTGCGACTTGACAATGAGCCCTCTGATAGGACCGTCCCGTTTACCATCAGAGAAACTGACGGATCTCCGGTGTCCCAATTTCTGAGCAGGCGTGGGGTGCTTATCTCGATTCGGGTCCTTCATCGCAGATACAGGCGTCGCACTCGTACTCTTGAGTGCCGACTTGGGTGGCATCGGTGTCACGACCACAGATAGCTTGCGAGGCGGTACAGGTGTTGCTTCGACGGTTGGAACTGGCCGTGGATCTGGGGAACTCGACAGACCATCCTCCAGTTCAGACACTGGCGCAGGTAGAGTTTCAATTCCTGAACTACCACCAGCTTCAGAATCAGACACGCTGGTATCATCCCCAGTGTCGTCTCCTGAAAGGACAGTCCGATCCACAACAACAACTGGCGCGTCAAACGTGAACGAGGTCAAGTCCACTTCTTCCTGGTCGTTGGCGTCCTCCCCCTCTCCATCATCTATCCGGGTCGCGTCTTGCTTAAAATGCGCTTCTTCTTCCCCTTCCTCTGCATCGACCACGTTGGTGCCCCCCGAATCGTCCTCACGTAGGCTGTCAATATCCCTGAATGGGTCCTCGCTTTCGGACATGTGTTCTTTCAGATCGTCACCATCGGATACTGCTCGCGAAGAAGCTCGCATCCATTTCATAAGCTCCTTATCATACACCATCTTACCAACGCGTTGTGGAAGTGACGGAACATCAGAAGGCGTGATGTGCGTGATATGCATGGGGCCTGGATGCTTTACAAAGGAGGGCGCACTACTGGCGGTGATAGTCGTCCCCGAAGCTGTGCTTGACGACACAAACCGGTTCAAATCATCATTGTTTCCTGAGCGTAGGGACGAAGACGGATATGAACGAGGTATTTGTGTGGGGGGTTGAGGAAACGCGTCGATAATCGGAGATGACGTAACTCGGATAGAGGGAATGACAATATTTGGCCCAGTCTCCGTTTGGACAATTGTCGAACGCGCATTAGTCTGCCACGGAGCTTCAATCGACATATTGGACACATCTATGACAAGGCTGTGATGGCGCTCATCGGCAACAGAGCGAGAAAGCTTGCGTGGGTTGGGATGATGATGCCGTGAAGCGGACGAGGGGCGGCGAGGTGACCCTGTCTTTGGTGATCTCCGTCTTCGATCGTGGCTCCCGCTTGACCAAGCGCTGCTTTGTGATTTGTCCAGCACAGACGCGGACATATCGGCTCGCTCGTCCTCGGTGCAAGTATAACGAGAGTATTCTGTTTCGCCCGAAAAGACCCGTTTCGAACTCCTCACATCGTTTTTAATTTGTTGCATTAGGTTCGCGGCTTGTAGGCGGATGGCAAGCGAGGAGTGGCCACTTGGGGCAACGGTGGACGACCCAGCAGCAGATCCACCATTTTCATTTATGACGGGCATAAGTGCGGCACGATTGTCTAGCAACCACATTTGGAATGGAATACGTGGAATGGAAGCGGACTTACTTTTCGGATGGACTTGTGCTGGTGGGATTGCCTGAGATCTATCGGTAGCAGGTGTGCGCGCCGTCACATTTGTGGAAATGGTGGAAAAATCACGAGCTTCCTTGATCTGTTGCATGAGCGAACGTGATTCGCCGACGTAATCGACTCTTGTTTTCCGTGGACGCGACACGACAGCGCCTGCACCCTCGCCCTCGCCATAAAAGTCACGTGGGGGACTAAGCTTGATACGTTTGATGCTACGTATTGGTGTATCGTCTGAGACGGGGGATTGCTGTGGGTTGAAGAGAAGGCGTTGAACCGGGCTTAAAAACGAGCCATTGCCCTCGGCACTGCCCCCAGATGGGGTGTTTACAGCGATGGAATCTACCATGGCCGAGAGGTGATCGCGCGTAAATGTATCGTACTGAAGCTGGAACAAGCGAAGACGGGGATCTGTCATGGGTGGATTAGCAGCGCCGTGTGCATGGCCTGGGGTGCTTTCCGCCTGCGGAAACCTGTGGCTGTGGCGGGGAACCGAGAACGTGAATGGGCCTTCCAAAGCGGGTTTTCGTGCGGGAAGCACAGAGGGCGGAGGAGCACGCAGATGTGTCGGGGAAGGTATGCTCGAATCGGAACTAGAGTCATTCGGGGTAAAGGCCAGTGATAAGCGAGAGGGTATAGCTGGAGCAGCGGTTAGGGCGGTTGCCAGGGGCTTCTGCGGTGGCGGGGAGGGTGGTTCAAACATTTTCTCAAGCGCCAGTGGACTGAAGATGTCCTTGATAGCGCCGTTTTTGATATGCCTGGCGGGAGTCTTTGCAATGTCGTCCCGTACGAGAAAAGTGCCAGCGGCGGGTGGGTTCACGAATCCTGGGAGCGGTGTGGTGAGGGAAATCGAGGAGGAGTCCTCGTCGACCCATTCCTCGTCGAGATCGTCCGTCTGCCACGCCGGGCGGTCGTCGATGGACATGACTTAGTAAGCTGAGCACAATCCAACGCTAGGCGCGTGTCCATGTGACTCACGTGACCGCGCACGAGAGGTTGTGTGTATCTGTTTGGACACTGATCAGATCACATTTGTTTCAGGTTAGCGCGCAGGTCGATCTCAACATTTTCTCGGTGCATTTCTTAAACACCGCCAGATGCCTGTGATCAAATATGTCAAATGCGAGTCTGACATCGCACAGCCGTAGTATGCTCGCCTACAAGCGACCATTGTGACCTCTGATCGGAAGATTACATAAATACAGTTTCATTTCAATTTTCAAACAACCACAGCCCTCGGAGACCTTGGATCATGATATATGGGTTTCGTTTGCACGAAAATGCATACACCGCCGGTATTGCCTCAATCACGTGCATCGGATTTATTATGCTTTAGGACCCTTCGAGCCATCCCGCGATGCCCACAAAGGTGTCACGTAAGATTAAATTCCGTTCCGAGCGGAGCCGCACTTCTGACTTGGCTGCTGCTTCTTGTCTTCCCAGCCATCATAGACACCGTTTCGAATTGGGATCAATGATCCATGTTACGTCCACTGACTTCTTGAGATGGCGATGGATTTATGGCTGCTTCGGGGGCCCCAAACTCCCGGTATCGAAGAGTCTTGCAGAATACTAGTGCTGGAAATTTCTCTCAAATTTGGTTCATTCGTACCCACACAGGCGATCCGCGTCAGACATTTACAAGACAACGCTCGACTTGACGCAAGCTGTCTCACCTGTCCAACACCCTCGTATAGTCCCGCAAGCCTCGAGCCAACGCTGTCACTGTCAAGTAACAAGCGTTGCCATGAATCGCAATCGGACATACATCATCGACCAATCACCCACACCATTTTTACAATCGACCTCACACATCTCTTCGACTTCGTCCATGATTGCTTCGGCATCCACATCGCTTACCGTTTTCAAAAATGTCCTGCGTGCAAACAGTTGAAGCCATCCGCGAAGTCCACCATCACCGAGCGGTGTCAGCCTTGGTACCAAGCACATGGTATCGACTCTGAAACCAGCATCTTGTAGCAGCTGTGAGTCATCCGTTTGTATGTGTAAGAATTTACCAAGTCTTTAATTGCTTACCGTCTGGTATTCTTCGACAGTCGGGAAATACCAGGGGTCCATATCCTTCGGATCGAGCCCACGCTTCCTCATGGCGTGGTGTAGCGCGGTTCTGGCGCCTGTAATTTCCTGAATATTTTATGACACCCACCAGGCAGATGATTCGCACCGATACAATTCATGAACCCACCCATCTCGCAAACGAATCGTCCGCCAGGCTTGAGAACTCTTCTGAGGCCATCGAGAACTCCCGCAGGATTGCGCTTGCACCAATGCAACGCAGCGTTGCTAAACGCAGCATCGAACGGTTTCTCCAAGGGTGGTAATTCAAGTTCCTGAACATCGTAGACAAGGACGTTTTTGACGCCATTCCTTGTCGCTTGCGATACCTATGCAAAACATGTTGATCATAGCAATGACCGAATGAAACAAAATGGCCGACCATATCCTCATTATGGTCTACGCCCAGCACGAAACCTTGCGGGCCCACCGCATTCTGGATTTTAACGGTGAGTTCTCCGCTTCCGCACCCGAGATCTAAGATTCGGTTTCCGGGACTGGGGTTCAGCCAGGTTTGGATGGGTCCTGTATACTCGTCTGAGAATACGAACGACGCGGTCTTGATGTAGTCGTCCGCGCTGTAGTCCCCTTGGACATTTTGTTGAGAAAGGGTGTTTGCCATGGTCAGAGGAACCATGCATACAAGCCGCTCATATACTCACAGGATTTCGGCCTTCCTTTCCTCGGCCGACAGTGTACAAAACATAGGCAACTTGATATACAGTAACCCAAAGAAGCGATTGCGTCGGCCGAGGACACGAAACCCGAAGAATGGTGACGACTCCCATCCATATCAACGTCTGCAACATTGTAAGAAACAACCGAGCTTCCAATTCGACATTTGTACTCGGTAGACTGGACGCCACAATGGTTGCATGGCATATAACGTACTTGACCACGTCCTGACTGCATAGCATAACATCCGGCTCCTTCTGGGTTAATCACAGGAATTACGAATATTATAGCCAGCATACTCCCGATGGCGAATATTCTAGCTGGTAACCGATGCGAGAGTGTAAAACTCGACGTCTGGATGGCGCGGAACGTCGTCCGATACCATACTAAGTCTGAGAAGGCTGGCATTGTTCGTTAATCGTATTAGTTGATCCGGCCGCATTGAAGCAATGTAGACAATGAAACAAGACTCGCCGGAGGAACTAGACCCTGTATCCATTATGCGTACGTGGTGGACAATGATATCGGACCGATTGAAAAGGAGCAGAATATTACCCGATTATGTGATCCATCATCAAGCTCTTGCCTTTCCAAGTTGCTTGCTTTCAGCTCTCTCCGTACACCGCCAACGTCGTTCAGCGACGACGACCAGGACGATAGGACGCGATGGATATACAAACCCAACCCTACACTATCCTGCGTATAAAGCGTAAGCGCACAGAAGAACCCTTGGACGCGCTCGGTACGCATTTACCGCATCATCTGCCACATGTTCGCCGACTCTGTACCCAGTCGTTGAACCACGCTTCAAAAGGAAAAAATCACGCGGTGGCGTCGACGTATTCCAGTTTGCCCAGACGGTCGAGCACGACGCTTGGGAAGACATTGAACTGAGGCAGAATCTTCGGGTACGTCGCAATACGCGTCTTGTCGTGTTGGGCTCGTGATGATCCGCCTTGTTTGTAGTCTCAAATCTCAAAGTTGGCTCAAGACACGCAAATACCGCCTGGACGAGAGACAAAACTGCCTTCTGCTTCTCCATCTCCTCGAGTAGACAATGAGCACCGACGATATACCGTCAAGGTAACTGACGATAGGGAAGACCAGAGACAAAAGAGACGACCCACTAGCCCGTACGTCCCCTGACCTCTGTTCTCCATCTGCGCTATACTGTTCTTCCCAGCCCGAAAGTCATTTCCTCGAAAGATATCCCGCGAAATGACTTCAAGATGTACGACGCAGTCCTCCAAGATCAGGGACCCGCACTACCTCACATGGACCCTGAGATGGAAAAGTTTCTGCCTATGCTCCAAGATTATCTAACGTGTAGACGACTTTTTGTTCTCGCACATTGTGAAGCTGATGGTCTTGTTCCGACAGTACAAGACACTGCTTCTTCAAGTGTCGTTTCCAATGCTAATTCATACGGTATCACCGGTGACGACTACGTTTGGGACGTGTTCTACAGGCGGCCCTTATCCTTATCCGAATGGAGTTCGGCTGCTTCGAACATTGCGACGGTGTAGGTCAACTCGGCAAACATTTCTGCAGAATTACTCATTCAATGAAAGGACTGGCGTACCGCCTTCCATGAAAGACGATGAATTGTCAGATGGGTCTGAATCCGAGGAAGAGGACGAAGCGGACGAGGACTCCAATGGTGTGTGTTCTAACTCAGATTGTAATCTTTTGCTTACCTTGCTTTATGAACCCTCACAGCTGAAGAGTACTACAAGAATGACTATCCCGATGAAGATTCTGATTCCGACGACGATGATGGTGTGCAATACCTAGATTGAATATCAGCTTATCTGACGTCGTTTTTTAGACCTGTCTCACGATGACACCGAAGACGAAGAATTCGTTAGCGATCCCGCAGACAGCGATCACGACTGGAGATGATACAGCCCTCAAGGTTATGACTTGTTACATCATCATCATCATTGCATTTTTTTCACAAGATCTGGATTAATATCAAGTGGATAGCTCATTGTCATCATTCTGTCTCAAGTACACACCCTTCGTAGATCCTCTGTCTCATAGTCATTCAATAATCATCATGGTTGAATCTCATGCAACATCGTATCGTCTTCCGGCCGTAGGGTTCGATCTTAAGGAACTCTTATTACTCGGGCTTCTGCGGAGCTCGACCTGCACAGTTTAGCATCCAATCAGACCATTCGTGCAAGAACACACCTCGTCGTCCTCTTTTGATCGCCTCTTTTTTTGCTTCCTATCAAAGCTCAGCAGGCCCAAGAACGCCAATATTGCCAGCGTGAAGATGGCCGCGGCAAGCGTCAAACCAGCACCCAGGAACCCGGCACCTACAAGACTGATGGGCGACAAGGCCGCTGAACGACCTTGCTCTGTAGCAAGCGTGAGAGCACCGCATCCCCTATCTTGTGAATTCTGGCAGACATTGCACCAAGTTGCTGTCGTATTCACAGCAGAAGGCTGTGATCCCCGGAATCGGATCAGGGTCATTGATGTCAACGGTGAAAGATGCTCACAGCGATGGCGTCAATGAAGGCGGAAAGCGGGATATCCCCTGTCCGATTCAAAAAGTTGTACGTCGTAAAGTCGTGGTCGGAGCCATTCTTGAAATTGAACCGAATGAGAGGTTCACCTCCAGCAGGACCAGAGATCGGCTGGCGGACCTCGAACGCAACGGCAGAGGCGTAGTTCACTGTCGATACAATCTGCTCAGTTTTGGGAAGGCATGACCACAGCGAGGTGAAGTGAGTATCAAAAAATTCACCGATTCCAGCGAGCTCCGGGTTAGCAGCTGCGATCCCCGTCATATTGAACAAGGAGAGAAAAGGTTTGTAAGCGATGGCCGTGATGTCCATCTTCACCGGGTATGTCTCGTTCACGATGCCCTCAAACGCGTTGAGGATGATAGGCACGAGGGTTTGGCCGGCGACTAGCCCAGATGCGTAGGGTTCAACCGATGCAAGTCCATGGGGCACGACTTACTGTTGCCAATACCAGATACGCTGGGATCGCTGAAGACGTTGTACTCGTGCCAATTTGCCAGGGCTCTTGCTTGCGCGAGAAAAGTAGTAGGGAGTGCGTTGGCGAACGTGGAATTGTGAATGTAGTTGACGTTCATATAGTCAAAGATCTGATACATGGTTGATATCTCGATTGATCACAAACCATGCCGATCTGACTTACGTTCCACTGGAAGGCATGTCAGACTTGAATGATAAGAGATGATGCTTTGGGACAATGATCCGTACCATATTTTCCAGGCTGACCGATCGGCCGTCGAGGTAGGGAGGAAGGAGGTTGAGGAAATATGCGCTCTCATTGACCGTTTCTTGAAACTCTGCTGAGTTGTAAAAGTCGGTGGTATGGGTGTCAAACGTCTGCAATCGATTGAATACACTAGGAAGGGAAGCCACGAAGGTACCTACATTGCAATCCAAGAATCCTTCCAAAGAGACATCCACATCTGGCATTATGGAATCGACTCGACACCTTGGTTAGCCACCTTGACAATAGCATATGGTTGCTGACGGACTTACTGGGGACATACTGACGATCGTGAGATGTTATTTAGCCGAGTCAATGATAGCGAGGAAATGGGATCGCCAAACCTGATATCCATTTAACGGGGCAGTGATCGTGGTACCATTTGCGAGCGTGATATTGTTATCGCTCGTGACGGGCCATATTCCCTGTGTGAGCGACACACACGAATCATACACGACACCATCTTCACCACCCAAATCAGCGCGGATGAACACTTGCGACTGATTGAAGAGGCCAGTGCTCATTCCGGGGATGTACGATGGGGAGGAGGCGTTCAGATAGATTGACTGTAGTAGCTCGCCCAGCTGAAATTCTTCTTGCTATCGCGAGGTAAGTAAGGAGATTTGGCTTCGAGGCAGATACAGATGACTTACATTACCCAGGGGCGTAATTTCTGTCGCAGAAGCGGCATATGTCGTCGGATTTTGATAAAAACCTCGCCGATCGCCATGGCGGACGATGAGTACAACGCCCAGAATTTGATTGTCACTTGACGCCATGACTGAACGGACCTGGGAGAAGGAGAAAATACAGGTGAAGTGGGGAAGACAAGGGGAAGGGAATGTTATTTATGAGAATTAGATAAGGTCCATATGGATGGAGAAGTGTGCATCTTTAGGTTCCGAAGGAACAGTGTCCTCCTGATGCCCACGAAGCTCTGATATTAAATTAGCGATATCCGGATTCCCCCGAGGATCCGATTCATGATTATGATACAGCACCAGCCTGCTTGGTGTTCCTTAGGATCAGTGGGACTCAGTGAAAAGCCTATTGTCCAATTTCCAATGTTGGAGCACAAATAGCGAACGATAAACCGATAACGGTCTAGAAGGGGGTGTCATGATAAAGCATGGGAACGAAAAGGAGATCATTTGAACGCATGGGGTATTATTCTTTTCCGTCACATACATTGACAAGAACACGCGCTCAGAACGGTGGTAAATTTAGATTCCGGTCGAGAAACAGGCGCTGAGAGTGAAGGGATCCAGGTATGGTTCTTGAGTCCCAAAGTAGCAGAAAATGGGAATTTGAATACACGGGTTCATCACCTTCCTTGATATGATATCTATTTGTATCCGTTGTGAATGTCCTTGCAAGTAGGAGAGACTCGTTAACTCGGTGTAATTGCAAAAAAAAAGTCGCACACCGGCGGTTGATGAGCGACATGGTTGCTTGTAGCCGGAGAAATATGAACAGTGTACCAAACATCAAGCTGTCGTTCATCAAGTGATATGGCAAGACCATCATTAGAGTGTCTCTACCATTCTGAAAGACCGGAACGATTCAGAACGATGGCTTACATAAGTACGCAGAATCAACTGTTGTTTTGGGACAAGCGATTATATAGCAACCGACTAATCTAGCTCTATATAATGTGCTAATAAGAGCCTGTTCATAAATAGGCTAAGGCGGGGGTACGAGACTCCCGGTCCTAGGGAAAATGCTCTTACGCACGTCCTACAATGTGTAGGCCCAGGGTGGGGCTCCGTTACATAACTGACTGGTTACCTCGGTGTGTGCCCAGAGGGCATGTACCCACTGAAACAGGGTTTGTCAACAGTAGAGAGAGAGAAAGTGGGTGGAAAGATGAGGTGGAGATGCATGGTAGGCATCTAGGACCGTGTTCAAGTTAGTAAGTGGATTCGTTCGAGTTGTGACTTACGGATTTCTTTCAATGGATTGTAGTCATCGTCTGTCCGTGCTGGTTTCCTGCCGATTTTCGAGATATCATCCGATGGCGAACGGCAAGCTGACTTGAACAACTCACCGCATCGCCTAACCCCTATTTGACAGGTTTCACAGTGGTTTTATGCCATTACCTGCGAGATCACACTCTGGAAGGTTCTGTACGCTAATTCCACCTCTCCTCGTCCACCCGGCCCATTCCTGCGGTTAAATGCCAACACTAGCGAGCTGTGTGAACCAAGTGTGAGCCTAGGATAATGAAGCCTCCCGAGCCTGGTATCCGCTTGATCAAGACGGGACTATCAGCCAGAGATTCACAATTACTCTTCATCCCGACGCCAGGCTTGGTGTTTGATATAGAGACTCTAACTGGTATTCTATAAGCTAGTATGTGGTCACATTCACGGGTGATACACACATGGCTCATTGAAGACACTGGTAGGACCTGACGGTCACACGCAAATATCAAATAATGCTACATGGTACACACCTAATTGCGATTTACTTCCCGTCTACAATTAGCTCTTTCGTGGTATATGTTTTCACACTTCTTCCTGATGAAGCTCCGGGAAAGAATGTTCTTTGCCTCAGCCATAAAGGTTGTATACATCGCAGCCTTCAAGATCCCATGGAAATCAAGCCTAGCTTCGTTGTCCTGAAGTCTAGCATCGATCAAGCCACCGGGGCCACAGGCCTATGGTTTATACATTACGTGACTGATGTTTGGGTCTCACCGATCGTTGACTCCGTTGTAAAGAAATCTGTGAATGTCCGACCGAAGGACAAACTCTATGGACCATGTTGTAGGCTGTATGTCGACATATTCAGTAATAATGGATACATACGGGGCTTCTTGCCACACGTTTCCGAAAACTAGAACGTTTTTTGAAAATTGACATCGATACAACGCAAGATCCTTGGGAACTTACTCCCGGGCGAATTGCATCTCCAAAGTGGAGCCACGAGGTCGATTTCAACACTGGGAAGAATATTGTCTTTGATGGAATGAGAGGCAGGTTGTGTTATAGTCACCGAGCAAAATGTACGCTAAGCTGATCGCGGCGTTGAACGGCGTGCACGGTGGACCTGGCAGTACTGCATTCCGATAAATACTAGTCGTTTTTCATTGCGATAACACCAGCTGCGAAGTGTTGTCCTTACTCTATCATTATATTCCTTATCTTGCTTATCGTACGGTACTGATTGTCGGATAGTATCATGATACACCGTTCGGCGGGTCCGCCGCGAATTAAATCGGGTCGACCCGGGCTCATTTTAACTGCTTGTGCAATCATTCTGCTGCTTAGTCTCGATCACCACCTTAAACAGGAGAATGCAGTCCGTGATACGATTGTATCCTCCAGCGTACGACATTCGTGTCGAGGAGATCCCTATTCCAAAGTGTGTGGGAACAATTCGCTGACTGACAATTGCTGGGTCTGCTAACTCTAATTATATTCTAGGATAGAACATGCGGACGATGCGATTGTCAGAGTCAAGGCATGTATTTCTTGTACTACATTTTCAGAGCATATTCACCAGCTCTACTAGCTTGCGGGGCTGTGCGGTAGCGATTTGCACGGCTACCGTGGTGTCGATCGCTTAACAGAACCGTAAGTTTCGTGGAACCAAGGGATTCCGATGAAAATGCTATCTATTCCTAGTTTCGTTTGCGGACACGAGTTCATCGGAGAAGTAATTGCCCTCGGAGCAAACTTCCAACCGACTGCGACAAATCGACCCCATCTGTATTCGACTCTCAGCGTCGGAGATAAGGTCGTCTCGCCGTTCACCGTGTCATGCGGAGAGTGCCAGTACGTCTATTGCATTAGTTTCCTCATTGACAATAACCGATGATCCTGCCTCGTGTTTAACTTATTAGTTACTGCCGTGTCGGTTTCACCTGCCGATGCGTTGAAGGCCGATTGTTCGGGACACCGCACACTCCCGGGGGCCAAGCTCAATACGTTCGCGTCCCACTTGCGGGTGGGACTCTATACAATCTCGAAGGAATCTCGGCCGCTTCTCTGCATACAGGCCGAGAGATAAAAGAGACGATCGAGAAACTCACAGACTCGTCATTGCTGCTGCTGTGTGACATCTTACCAACCGGCGTATTCGCAGCCTTTCAGGCCTTAAACCATCCAAAAATACTGCCGATGCTGATGTCGAGATCATACCCCCAGAGTTCTGGGGTTGGGCTACAAGAGGGTGACGTTTCGGTCCCATTCAAGGCGGAAGATAAAGCGTTGACGATCGCGGTCGTCGGTCTTGGGCCAGTAGGAGTGGTACGTTGGTGATCCATAGGCTGGTCCTGATACACTGTTAACACAGCTATGAATGGGAACAGTGCGCATGCATTGCATTACTCGACATGCTCTATGCGAAAGCCCTCGAGTTTCGTGTTATCGCAATTGACCCGACAGAAGCTCGACGGAAGAAAGTAGAGGCGATATACGCCAAGGTCTCGCAGGCGCATGGCGAGCATCGAAATGGCCATCTGGAAGTGTCCGATATCGAAGCGAGTAGCGATGTCGTAGCAAAATGGACGGAAGGCATTGGATGTAATTTCGTGTTGGAAGTGAGTGTAAAGTCTCCCCAGAATCGATATCATCAAAACTGATATGATGCTTGTGATACAGGTTGTCGGGAACACGAGCGCTCTTTCGCTTGCATACCAGTTGGTAAGACCGTTTGGGTGTATAACCTCGGTAGGAGTACATGCGGGAGTCCAAGTGCCCTACACAGGTCGAGAATTGTATAACAAGAATGTGTCGTTGGACTTTGGTCGCTGTCCAGTACGAGCGATGTTTCCCATGGCGCTGGACTTATTACTCCGAAGGCACGACATTTTTGGAGAGGTCGGGGGAGAGACTAGTCTGGTGGAGAAGGTGGTGGGGTTTGATGTAGCGGCGAAAACCTATGACGATTTTGACAAGGGAAGATGTGGCAAGGTATTATTTGATCCCTGGAGATGAACAAGTTTCAAGTTTCTTTCAAGATCTGTACTAGTAGCTGAGTTTGTGAGAATGGAACGTGACTAAATACCCATGATGCTACGGAAGTTCCGACGTATAGATAACAACCTAAGCCTCAGAAGAGTGTCCTTGACAATTTGTACGTACCATGTACCATCCCCTTCGTGTGAATGGTTGCTTTGCGAGGGAAAGAGGGGGGGAGCAGTGGTATTGCTATGAGATGCGAGCAGAATCTAAAATAGGTAAGGATGTTAGGAGAGGCACGGGGCCGCAAATCTAGTACGTAGATTTCGTGGGGTATGTGAGAACTTGGAAGGACAGCCGGGGGTCGTCTGCGACAGCTTCAGTCGCGTGACTTGTGCGATGATATCAGACAGAAGTGCAGGTCACGCGAACGCGAAGACTGAGATATAGAATGCAAATCACTACTGAGCGCTGGGAGGGTCGGATCGAGTTGGATGAAACAACCGCCGCAAGAGGATAAGCAAACGGAAGAGGACGGACACGAATAGACCAAAACCAACGCTGGAATCATGAAGATGAATTGGGAGGTGGGTGGGTACGAAAAGATGAGCTAGCACAACTTGTGTTCCGTTCTATCAACAGGCACAAGTGCTCGACTTTTCGTTTTGCATGCAGGGATTTGGTTCCTCTACTTTGTCCTATGTTATCGATTTTCCCCAGATTGCTCTCGGCACATTGATGTACCTTCTTGTTGTCCTCCAATTCACCAGATGTATTGAGCAACCAAACATTTCTGCATGAACCGTTTGATGGACCTTCTCATGAGAGTAGGCATGATTTACTTTCTTGTTTATGTGCTCGCCTCGTCCTTCTTTCCATTCCTCCTTCCGTGTAAGCAAGCTAATAATGAATTATCGCCAATATCATCCTGGCATGAGCGTGCCTCTCACCGCGGGAAGCTTCCTTCGATTAGATAGTGGCGGATAATACTGATTGGGGTGATATAAGATATCCCCGCCTACACATTTGTCCCTCAACTTATCTTGAACTTGCGGAAATTGTACGCGCGAGATATCCGGGGCAGATGCGAAGGCGACATCGACACTGCATTCGGGTTGACATTGACACCTGACCGTGACGCCGCTACAAGGACGATCATGTTTACAGATATTGGACAGGACGAGAGAAAATATCAAGGCGAAAAATGGAATTGGAATTGGAAATCTGCGGCGTAACAGGAATGCAGATGAGAACCTGAACAGGGCGGTAAAATACAGCCGAAAGAATAGGAAAGCCCACAGTAATAGTATCTTGAACATCTGGTGGTGTTAATGTCTATATATTGTAGTATCCCAAGTGCAACCTGTCGAGGAGAGACAAGTCCTAAAGGTGTTTTATTCACAATTATATTGAGTATGATACGATAGAGGAAACGCGTGTGCACCCGAGAAAGTCCCCCCTCGAAACGTTCACCTCGACCATCTGGACGTCAGGCCTTCAGGCTTCGGGTATGGTACGCCATGGCGACGTTCATCGCTAGTTTAACATCGGGGATGAGATACCATTTATCCGATCTAAACCAAGGTCCGAGATGGCCCACCCTCGAAACGTCCACCTGGATGATCGACCGCCGTACCCTTCGTGTGTCGTTCGGACGTCAGGTATACCATGGCAACATTCCTTGCTAAATTCAAGGTTGGGATGACATACCCGACATAACCGTTCCTACCTCCGAGACTGCACGGATAGAAGGAACGAATTATCCTCACTTTTCTTTGGAACAGCAACCCATATAAGTGACTTCCTCGGGCCGGTCCGGTCTTAGGTCCATGTATATCGTTCTCCAGGCTCAAATAGAGCGCGATTGAGTATGGTCCGGCTTTCCATGCTGTGGATGTGCTGTGGATGTGGATCCTTGTGAAGTGTGCTAATCAATGTCACGCGTTCGTCACCTGTGGTCACGCGTATGTCACGCGTCTTGCTCTGATCAACGAAATACGACTCGGACGACGCCAAACGCCCCTACTCACTAGAGGCCCGGACTGGTTTTGCAGAACTGCCAAGTCTCGTGGTTATCGTTTTGTGGCAATGTATATCAAGACTCTGACGATACAGGGGTTCAAGTCTTGTCAGTGACTCCTCTAACACGTCATGCATTCACTCATCCATTCCAAGACCGTGATCAGACGCAGATAGAACCATTTTCGCCCCAGCACAATGTAGTTGTTGGACGCAATGGCTCTGGAAAGAGCAACTTCTTTGCAGGTAAGTATTCATTCTGTGGTAAGCCTGGGTAGACAAACAGTGTGAGGGATACGAACCCTCTAGAGATCGTATGCCAGGTGGTGGTCATGTCTGCTCTGATGACGTTTCGGCTTGGACCCAAGATGCTTATTGAGTATTGACAGCCATCCGGTTTGTCCTCTCCGATGCGTATACTTCAATGTCCCGCGAGGAGCGTCAAGCACTCCTACACGAAGGTGTCTCGGTGACGACCACACTATCTGCCTACGGTCCGTCATCGTTGCTCCTTTCCATCCCTTTCACTCACGTGATTCATAGTGGAGATTATTTTCGACAACTCAGACAACAGGTTCCCTACTGGGCGCGAGGAGGTTATCATCCGACGAACGATTGGTCTGAAAAAGGACGAATACAGCCTCGACAAGAAAAGTGCCAGCAAAGCAGATGTCATGAACCTCCTCGAGAGCGCTGGGTTCAGCAAGTCAAATCCATATTACATCGTTCCCCAAGGCAGGGTAATTCGTCTCTTTTGCTGTCCGATTGCGCGCGCCAACCATCGATAACATAGATTACCGCGCTTACAAATGCAAAAGATCACGAACGGCTCGCTCTCCTCAAAGAAGTTGCAGGAACCAAAGTCTATGAACAGCGTCGTGCCGAGTCACTCCGCATCATGGCAGAGACGGACGCCAAACGGACCAAGATCAATGAATTGCTCGAGTACATTGAGTCACGCTTGACAGAACTCGAGGAAGAAAAAGAGGAACTCCGCGAGTTCCAGGCAAAGGACAAGGAACGACGTTGTCTCGAATATGCTTTGTATCAACGCGAGCTAGAAGAAGTTGGCGAGGCTTTGGAAGAGATCGAGGAGGAAAGACGGGGTGAAGTACATGGCGCAAATATGCGCCGCGAACAATATGATACGCGTGAAAAGGAAATTCAAGTTTGTGATTGTTCTTCCCTCTTCATCCATGGTGTCTCATGTGATTCTCAGCGTCTCGAACAAAGAATCTCACAAACCAAACACAACCTGTCGACTCTCAGTATCACCCGCCAAGATGCTCAATCTGAGCTTTCTGACCTTGTCCGCTCGCGCACAGAGTTGGAGTGCACCATCGCTGATCTGCAATCCGCAGGCGAACATCAGGATGGACGACGCGCCGAGCTCGAAAACGAAATGGCAGCCTTGGAGAAACAAATACAACTCAAAGAAAGAGAGCTTTTCCAACTGATCCCTCGGTGGAACGATGCGCGCGGAAAGGAATCTGTGGAGAAGCGTAGAATGGAGGAGGCGCGCACACAGCTAAATGCCCTCTTTGCGAAGCAAGGACGCGTCAAACGCTTCCGGACGAAAGCGGAGCGCGACAACTATCTCCGACAAGAAATTGCTTCACTGGATGCGTATCAGAATACTAGGTCTGCCGTACTTGAGTCGACAACAAAGGACCTCGCGTCCACGAAAGCGTCGTTGGAAGCTATCGTCCAGAGGGTGGATGGTATCCAGGGAAGCCTAGATGATGGTAAACAGCGAGTCCGGACCCTAGGTGAGCAACTTGCGGAGCTCAAGGATCAACAGAGCGACCTCAGCGAACGACGGAAGGAGCTTTGGAGAGAGGATTCCAAGTTGGGTGGTGTTCTTGCCCATGCAGGAGACGAACTCAAGTCTGCCGAACGTAACCTTGCTTCCATGATGGACAAGGCAAGGAAATATCTGCACATCATGGATAGACGTTACTGAACATTTCGGTAGGATACGGGCTCGGGGCTGCGTGCTGTTGATAGGATTGCGCAGAGACATGGTCTCGAAGGTGTTTATGGCCCACTATATCGTCTCTTTGAGATTCCGGATCCGACGTTCAACAGTGCCATCGAACTCACCGCTGGAAACAGGTAAACGACACATTTGCCTAACTACGTCTAGCTGAGACCTTTGATTAGCCTTTTCCATGTCGTCGTCGATACAGACGAAACGGCCTCCAAAGTCCTCGATATCATGTTGAAAGAAAAAACGGGTCGTGTCACATTTATGCCTCTCAACCGCCTTAAGCCAAAGCCTCCCACATCGGTTCCACCCGCCCAAGACGCCCTTCCCCTCATCGACAAACTCCGATTCGACGCTACGCAGCAAAAGGCATTCCAGCAAGTATTTGGAAAGACGTGGGTGTGCCGAGACTTAACTGTCGCTGCGGCATATGTGAAAAGTCACGGGGTCAACACAATCACGCTCGATGGTGACAAGGTCGATCGGAAAGGTGCATTAACAGGTGGTTACCACGACATCCGGCGGTCCCGTATTGAAGCTATCAAAGCCGTCTCTTCCTGGCGGACGAAATTCGACGCCGACCAAGCGCGTGCCAAGGAGGTGAAAACCGAGCTTGCGCGAATCGAGCAAGAGATCACGCGCATCACGGGTAGGATCCAGGTATTCACGCTCCAACAAGCGCAGGCGCGCGAGTCGAGAGAGAACTTCCTGCAGGACGTCAATTCACTGACAAAGGAACGCGAGCGCCTCAATGCACGTGTGGTGGCACTCGAGACGGAGATTGGGGATTTGGAGACGGAACTGAATAGCACACAAACTCGGGCTCAGGGATATCGACAAGAATTGTCGACGCCCTTGACTCAGAATTTGACGGACGAAGAGGCAAATATGATGGATGCGTTGGGTATCGAGGCAGAAGAACGGCGAAGACATGTACTCGAGTTAGGCAGGACAAGGTCCGACGTGAGTCATTCTCTGGTTGATTTGTCTGGTGAAGTGGCTGAGTCGTTCCCATGATGTAGCTGGATGGAAGGAAGAATCTTGTGGAGATCGAGTTGAACGAAAGTCTCCGTCGACGGCAGCGGGAACTGCAGGTGAAGTTGGAGTCTTTGGGTGAAGCTGCGAGCGGAGACGATGCGTCTGCAGAGTCACTTGACGCGCGTAAACGGGAACTGCGATCGCTTGGCAATTCGATAGCAGCTGCGACCAAGCGGTCTCAGGGTATGTACTCCGACAGCTCCAACGGTCCTGACTCAAGGAACGCACGCAGACGCTGACAGGGAGGTCGAGAAACTGAATGCAGAGTTCCAAGAATTGCGTTCAGCCTTGGAAAAGGCGCAACAACAGCAATCGGAAGATAGTCGGAGCGTAACGAAACTGCAAAAGAACACTGAACGGTATCTGGCCAAGAAACAGATGTTGACGGCACGCAAAGACGAGTGTAATCGCAACATTCGTGATCTTGGGGTGTTACCCGAAGAGGCGTTTGAAAAATACACGAATGAAAAGCTCGATCGGGTTCGTGATTCTGAGATATGGTAAAATACAAGGTTGACTAACGTGAATCATATCTTAGTTGGTCAAGAAACTTCATACTGTGAATGAGGGCTTGAAAAAGTTTGCTCACGTCAACAAGAAAGCGTTTGAGCAATATAACTCGTTCACGAAACAGCGTGATCAGCTGTTACAACGACGCGAGGACCTGGATAACTCGGCAACGTCGATCGAAGAGCTCGTGCAGGTGCTCGATCAGAGAAAGGACGAGGCGATTGAACGAACGTTTAAACAAGTGGCGAGTAACTTTGAGGAAGTATTTGAGAGTTTGGTTCCTGCTGGTCGAGGTAGGTTGATTATCCAACGACGGATAGACCAGGTGCGTTGAAACGCGTCTTTTCTTTGTATTGCTCACGTTCGATCAGGACGAGGAGGCCATGGATGAGGCGGACGACACGCAACAAAGCACGATTGACAATTACACTGGAGTTGCCATCAAGGTTCGTGCCAGTGCAGTGGGTCGATCGGTGCTTATGGTTTGCAGGTATCATTCAATTCGAAAGTCGATGAAGGTTTGCGGATACAACAGCTCTCCGGTGGCCAAAAATCACTTGTTGCCCTCGCCACGGGTATGAGGCTGATTTTCGGATATCGATTTGATGGTTGACATGGTTTATTTACAGTCTTCGCGATACAAAAATGTGATCCTGCGCCGTTTTACCTGTTTGACGAGGTATGGATATCTTGCAAGCGGAAAACTGGTCGCTCATCTCGGGCCAACAGATTGATGCCAACCTTGACGCACAATATCGTACCGCCGTTGCTAGTAAGCAATTTCCTGCTCGTTCTCTCCCAATCTCACGCCTTTGTGTCACCGAGATATGATCAAGTCACTTGCACACACCGCTCAGTTCATCACGACGACCTTCCGACCCGAGATGTTGGTGACCGCGGACAAGTTTTATGGGGTGTTGTTCAACAATCAAAAAGTGAGTTCGATTCGGAGCATCAAGCGTGAGGAGGCGATGGAGTTTGTGGATCAGGTGCGGTGCTTTCGAATCGGTAATGCTTTTCTGATACTGATACCGATGATCGTTATCAGGAGGCTCAGGCCCAGTAGATGAGGATGTGTATCGTAATATCGATTGTGCATTGTTTTATTGTTATTTGCTATCGTCTGTCTCTGATCATATGTAGTTGGTTTGTTGCGCGATTGCCACGAGAAACGCTGCAGAATTTAATAACAGTCGACCATTGAATCCCTTGGTAGTGGTGGGTGTTTGAACGCTGACGCGCGCGGAGGGATGTATGTTGTCTAGTATGTCAACGGCCCATCCTGGGTCAGTATTAGAATGGAGGAGTCATATTTTTCACAGATAAATACGAGTCATTGAATAACGTGCACGACTGTGTTGCATAGTGGCCTTTGCACACTCAACACATCATACTACTCAAGTTTAGTGGTGTCAATGCCCGGGTGTCGATAAGGTTTCATAAATTTAGCTTCAAGTAAATTCACGTGACTGACGCGTCGCGACATTTGGTACGCACCGATCGTACTACGACGTCATTGCACTAGTGGCGCTGCACTGTCAGCCACCGTTTGTGGGTATTTAAGGCGCGACCTACGTTCGACTGTCCCTCAGTGCTCCCTCTTCCTCCTCTCTTCCTCTCTCTTTTTTTCTGGCTGCTGTCGATGGGCGAGCACATTTCGTCGCGGTGGCCCTCGCCGCCGCTCCTTCGTATTTAGTATGCTGACGCTCTAGGAGATTGACACCAGTGTGGATGCGTCGTCGCGAACGTCGAGTGTACCGACTATTGGTGAGCTCGTCGTGTCCGCCGTCAGTGATCATCAGTAACCCGTTGTGCAGAAATGGACTGATCGCCGCTGACCATTTTTCGACATTGGCAAGTTTCGCAAGCGTCGCGGGTACCGACTTTTGATGGGTTTACCATGCCCGCCGTTTGTGATCATCACTGACCCTCCGTCGCACAGAATTGGACCGATCGTCACCAACCATTATTTCGCGGGTACCGACTCTTGGTGAGCTCTTCATGCCTGCCGTTTTCAACCATTACTGATCCTCTGCTGCGCTGTCGTATTCGCAGAGATAGACTGATCGCCGCCTCCGCCGTGTGTGATATGCCGGCCATTATTTCGAGTGTGCCGCAAGACGACATTCAGTATTGTGTGGCTTGAAGCGCATGCCGACATGGAGCTGTTTGATCGCTTCAAGACGACACCCAACGACAATGTACACATTTGTTCACTGACCTTTACAGGGAATTCCGCAAGCAATATCGGAGCCGTCCTCTCGTATCATCAGGTTAGTCCTTCTATCCTTTCTCGTTCGCTTTGGGTGACCATTCACTTCAGGTAGCCGACAAAGAGCTCGACTGGAGGTATTCATGGGAAATAAGGTGCGTCCAGCAGTAGGTCGCGTCTTTCGTCCAAATACGCGATCTATTGTTGGACGTTCTTGTTTTCAACCGGCCTCTTTCAAGTCTTGAAGTTCCTTCTTGCAACTCGACACCGATCCAGCTTCTTGCCACGTACTAGTAGCGTTACAGAAAGGTTCAAATTAACGTAGACATACTGCATCCTTTGTCAATGAGCAAGTACGGGTCCTTAATCGTCCCCCCGGAACGAGCGACTTCTGACCCTCGTGTCTGTTTGGAAGGCTTGAGATTGTTCGTTTGTGATGTAAGCTACCACGCACATTTGAACCTGCTGGTACCTTCATGCATAGCAGCATAAGAATGATAAAATGTGTTAGTCAAAATAAGCAAGCTAAGATACACATTGAATTCTTTCTAATCAGCTTTTCTGTCTTCGTGTGCTCGCCATCGCCATAAATCTTACAAGATGCGGCATAAGGCACAAATAAGCCAAGATAAGATACCTGTCTGGCAATTTACTGATCGGTGGCCCGCCCGCACTCATCCACAGATCCACAGAGGCAACCCCCCTCTCCAAACGTGGCGTCAACAATTGGAACAGAAATGGCTCAAGGGCGTTTTGGACAGCCGAGGACGGACACATCGGCGTACGGGCGATCTGAGGCCTTCACTGGCGCAGCGCATGTCGATTGCGAGACATGATACAGGCAGCGCGGATCAGCTCAAGGAGTGCATGGACAGGATCGAGCATCATCCCACCGGGAACCCAGCAGGTGAGCGAATTGCTTGAATCAGTTCTGGAGCGCGCGATTGACGACCGTATCACCACACTCCAAACACTACTCCAACGCGAACCAAAACCATTCCCCCAACATCCACTTCGCGAGCGAAATAGATGCCATTAACAAGATTGAATACGAGGACGTTATTGTAGAGGGATATCATGATGATCCACGTCCGTCCGAGAATGTATTGAATGAAGAATATATAGTTACTGGGCTCGACGTTCTTTTCCGTGCGCCTCCGTGGCCAAATAGGTCCATCTGAAATATCCCCAGGCG
This sequence comes from Aureoboletus auriporus, assembly GCA_038089615.1. Lineage (NCBI taxonomy): Eukaryota > Fungi > Basidiomycota > Agaricomycetes > Boletales > Boletaceae > Aureoboletus > Aureoboletus auriporus. The sequence continues at coordinate 49,290 of JBBPLF010000053.1, forward strand.
TCTGTGCTTTCGAAACACTTTGATCTGCTGAAGGTCGTCGTCCACCGTCGTCCTGCACGTTGACCAGTCAACACCATGGTTCAAACCAGTCTTCCGTCGAGGACTCTGCGCGCGAGAAGCAATTCATCTAGTCACGCTCCCAACCTTCTCTTCGTCCTCGACAGGCTGCGGACAAGCTACTTCATTCTTATTTGTCTGGCGCTTCTTCACTCGCAGCTGAGCACGCCTGTTTCGAAACCCAGCCTGCCCGAACAGCTCTCCCCCGATGGGTCCAGTTGTGTGGACCGGGAAAGCCTCTGGCTTTTCACTGGACCGTACTAGTAGGCCTCATCGATGCACTGGATAGCCCATTGCTTGAACATCAGCAAATACGCTACTCCGAATGTCAGGTAGTCCCCCATGACCTCGCTGTGGCATCAAGACCATAATATTATAGCCATGTAGGCGATATCAAGCAAGTAAATAATAATCATACTCGACGGTATATCCACTAGATCCTCATATTGAATACAAAACAGCCAAGCTTTCAGAGACCCACATGAATGAATGGTAACCAACGCTCAAACGGTACATTGTCTTGCCTCAGTCGCTCGACCGCAAAGCGCAACGCTCTTGCGGCCTCCCGATAATCTGGCGTTGCAGTACCGTTCTGACGAAACAGGTACTCGTACACATCCTTTGCCACTTTGGGCGCAATATGGTCATTGATCGACCACATCGTACCGACAACCCCGCCATACCCCGCAAACAACATTCCTGCTGCAATATGGATGGCCTCATCGGAGAGAACCTTGTCACCCTTCCCCGTCTGGCATGCAGAGAGAAAGGCGAGTCCACCATGCGGTCGCAATAACGAGACAATGTCGGATATTTTAAGACGACGTTCATTGGCGAGACAGAGTCCACTGTAAGTCGGATTTGCATCGTCTTGGATTCCGTGGCATGCGAAATGAACCCAGTCTGCCTCTTTCATCAGCGTAATAACCTCCTCGACTGTTCCAACAGAAGACTCTGTCAGAGTGGTTTGTGTTGAATACAAATTCCTGATCACTGCTTTGATGTGTTTCAACTCGTCAACCACACCTGGGAGTGTGGTTAGGCCATCCGAGGGTGGCTGATGGACAACAAGAAGGTGGAGGTTGCTTTTAGATGCAGCGTTGGATTTAGACGAGGCCGTAAGAATGCTGAGGTTGGGGATGTATGACGAAATGACAAAGTCAAAGACTTTGTGACCAGGTTCTGCATTCTGGACATCGTCATATAAACCAGCTGCATGGAGGGGAAGAAATGTCAAAGGCCCAGTTGGACACCAAAAAATGCGTGATATGTTCCCAGGAGTCTGTTGCGAGATGTGGATCAACGAGTGAGTGGTGAGGTCAAATAGGAACTATACATACCAAGAAAGCCAAAGCATCCAGGACTGGCTTGACAACACATCTCCACAGCGAAGATAAGACACCATTCCATTCGATGGTCCGAGCATCCGCCTCTTCTACTGGATAACCATACCTAGCATCGCGAACAAATTTCTTCAAAGAGGTCTCATGCTCCTTGGATCGGTGGAGAGTAAAATTAGGAAGCGGTATGTGGATGACGTGATCGACATTGGCGAGAACAATTAATGCATCGCAACGGGTTTCGGCAACGTTAATGATGACGACCGGTCCAGAGTGGGCTGAAGCACGGAGTTCAGAGAATTCCTTGTGGAGGAGGAATCGCTCGTAATCTTCGGATGTCCTGCAATAATTGATCTCGTTCGATCGCAAGCTTGTGGTGTTGATCAACCTCGTAGTGAAGAGACTCGACTGCAGAATCTGATTGTTGAGATACGAATCTTTCGCGTGCAGAACCAGCATGTTCTAAGGCGGCAGAAAGTTCACGAAGTCTACAGGCCTGATCCGGATGAGCAGATGTTAATTCATCATACGAGCTACGAAGCTGAAGCAGCTCCCCCCAAACGACTGAACGACCTTGTTCAAGCCACTCGACAGCGGTTTCTGGGCGTCCCGAGTCTAAAGCCGTGGCAGCGGCATCGCGAGCGACATCGGCAGTTTGAACGAGTTCACGGTAACGATGTGCAAGCGAAAGACCAATCCATGCGAGTTGCGGAAGGAGAGTGATGGCCACAGAATATGCATGAAGGAGAGACTCGTGGCGTAGCAAACGAGCACAGTAAATCCATCCTTGAGATGCACGAAAACGAATAGCAACAGGACCTGCAGGGGCACAAGCAGCAAGGCAGAATGGTATGATTGCATGGTGGAGAGAATTGATCTCCCCGAGGCGCTGGAAACGAGTGAAGAAGGAGTTGCCAAGGTTGTTTAGACATGCAAGCTTGTCGGGATGACCATCAGGGGTAAGGTCGACAGCGTCCTGTTGCCTCGAAATTGCTTTTTCCAGGTCCCTGATTTCCCAGAGACGCTCAAAACGGGTCAAGAACGAGTTACCAAGGTTGTTTAGATATATCGGCTTGTCAGGATGACTATTGGGGGTAAGGTCGACGGCGTCCTGTTGCCTCGAAATTACATCCTCTAGGTCCCTGATCTCCCCGAGGCGTTCGAAACGAATGAAGAAGGACGTGCCAAGGTTGTTTAGATGGCCAGGCTTGGCGGGATGACCATTGGGGGTAAGGTCAACAGCGTCCTGTTGCCTCGAAATTGCTTCCTCCAGGTCTCTAATCTCCCCGAGGCGCTGGAAACGAGTGAAGCAGGAGTTGCCAAGATTGTTTAGATACATTGGCTTCTCGGGATGACCATTGGGGGCAAGCTCGACTGCGTCCTGTTGCCTCAAAATTGCTTCTTCCAGGTCCTTGATCTCCCCGAGGCGCTGGAAACGAGTGAAGGAGATACCAAGGTTGTTTAGATGGCCAGGCTTGTCAGGATGACCATTGGGGGTAAGGTCGACAGCGTCCTGTTGCCTCAAAATTCCTTCCTCTAGGTCCCTAATCTTCTCGAGGCACTCGAAACGAGTTTTAAAGGAGTTGCCAAGGTTGTTTTGATACATTGGCTTGTCGGGATGACCATCAGGGGTGAGGTCGATCGCGTTTTGTTGCCTCGAAATTGCTTTTTCCAGGTCCCTGATCTCCCTGAGGCGTTCGAAACGAGTTTTGAAGGAGTTGCCAAGGTTGTTTAGATGGCCAGGCTTGTCGGGATGACCATTGGGAGTAAGGTCGACGGCGTCCTGTTGTCTCGAAATTGCTTCCTCTAGGTCCCTGATCGCCCCGAGGCGCTGGAAACGAGTGAAGAAGGAGTTGCCAAGGTTGTTTAGACGGCCAGGCTTGTCGGGATGACCATTGGGGGTAAGGTCGACAGCATCCTGTTGCCTCGAAATTGCTTCCCCCAGATCCCAGATCTCCCCGAGTCGCTGGAAACGAGTGAGGAAGGAGTTGCCAAGGTTGTTTAGACACGCAAGCTTGTCAGGATGACCATCAGGGGTAAGGTCGACAGCGTCCTGTTGCCTCGAAATTGCTTCCTCCAGGTCCCTGATCTCCCCGAGGCGTTCGAAACGAGTTTTGAAGGAGGTACCAAGGTTGTTTAGATACGCAGGCTTGTCGGGATGACCATTGGGGGTAAGGTCAACAGCGTCCTGTTGCCTCGAAATTGCTTCCTCCAAGTCCCTGATTTCCCCGAGGCGCTCGAAACGAGTGAAGAAGGAGCTGCCAAGGTTGTTTAGATGGCCAGGCTTGCCGAGATGACTATGGGGGGTAAGGGTGACAGCTTCCCGATGCCTCGAAATTGCTTCCTGAAGGTCGTTCAGGTCCCCAATGTGGTTGAATCGATACAAGAGTGCAACACCGAGATTCGCTAGTGCTACCAGGTATTGGTGATCCCATAGTGAGATGGACCTGATAGATCTCTCCAAAACCGAGATTGCTTGTTGCAAGTCGGCTAAATCGCCGTGCTGTTGAAAGCGGCGCAACAATTGCACGCTGAATCCCCATGGATCGACATCCGTCAAGGGTGGCGCCAGATACCGCTTCACGGATGACTGGTCCTTCGCTTGGATGGCGCCAGTCGCACGTTCGAAGTCCGAGCCCAGCATGAGAATAGCTGCTCGTTGCTCATGACTCTCCGCCGAGCTCAGGTCCACCGCCTCCTGCAAAAGTGCTCCAGCCTGTTCTCGGTCGACTCCGTCCCACCTCTTTTCCAACTGCGCTAAATGCACTGCAGCTAGCTGGATCAACGTGGAAGCTCGATCGGGGTGGCCAGCAGGGCGCGCCGCAAGTGCATTGCGATACAACATCACCGGAATTTGGAGGGATCCATTCGTGTCATACCCCCGATAGAGGATAAATTTGGCAGTAGCCATGTTTGGCTCGGCAGCCGCACGGCAAGGATCGTTCGGTGGACAAAGATCGAGTGCATGTCGAAACTGTTCAGTAGCGCGCTCGAGATCCTCTCTTTGCCCGTGTTTTCGGTAACGTGAAAGAGCGCTGTGACCTTGGTTCGTTGTATCTTCCAGTTGGCCAACAGATTCCTTGACTGACTGTGGACATATATTCGTCGACCATGAGAAAGCCACAAAGCAAATCGCATACTCACGGAATGAGGTTGGGTCCTTGATGCTGAGTTATTGCTCTCGCACTTCTGTCGTCTGGCAGTCACCAGAAGGGAGGAACAAGGGGAAACGACATCCCCCTCCTTTGAGGGAAAGGTAAACGCTAGCATGAATGTAAGATTCCGATCTCCACACAAACATTTTCCTACTCACCCATGTCTTTTCCACTACGATCCAGTAACTCGTCACGGTAACCGTTACCCTTCGTAACTGCTCCCCATGACCTAATATCGGCTGGAATTCAAACGATGCATGGATCGTAAGAGAAACTGTGGCAGTCAGATCGGATGGTCTGCAAACTGTGTTAGCACCGACGCCGCTCCGCGAACGGAGAAGTCTCACATTGGGATGGGTCCTTGCCACTCGACAGTATCATTGTTCAGCGAAACAAGTATATTTTCGGTTTTCCATTCAAGGTCACTGTGATGTACCACCGCGTGAAAGCCAGCAGGAATTCGTCTTAAACCAAGAGCGAGATTTGTTGCTCGGATACCTAATTTGTCATTGACATCTTTTGCAAACAGGTAAAGAGATGGATTTCGTACTGGTAATCACAATTTCTTCTTTCTTGTCGGCGTGCGTTGCAGAGTCTGGAGACAAGGACAAATCATTCGGCGGGTCCCCGGTCCCAGGCACTTCCTCGTTTACTTGCACCTGGTTGGGGTCAGAGAGGCCGCCCTGTTGGATGGGTCAGTTGATGAACCAAGAACTACCTCTCCAAACACACGGTCAGCTTGTGGGTACTACCTGATGTTGTGGTAGATAGTTCATTCTCGTCGACGTGCACTGCAGAGTCTGCAGACGAGGGTACATCTTCTGGCGAGTTCTTGGCCCCAGGTGCATCCTTGCTTTCTTGCTCCTGGTGGGGGCTAGGGAGGTCGATCTGTAAGAGAGGTAAGTTGATAATCCAGGGGCTAGGTATCGAAACCCATAATCACCCCTTGGATATTGGATATCGCAAATTTAGGTTGTCGCTTTCTGATACACCAGCACATCACGAAGTGAGAAGGAGGGAGTATATAACGAGGAATATGCCTGGGGCACTTTGAAGTACATACGCATCGTGTCCACAGGAAATGGGGCGGCGACAAGGAATCCCGTGACAACGTTGACGATAGCGCGTGTAATGACAGCATAGGTTTCCCTCGTTGCAGCAGTGCCAGCTGCAAGGTTAGGTTTCCCGAACGCGGCACAGCATGGAAGCACCATGCTATATGATAGTAAATGAAAGCCTGCCGTGGTCAACAGCAGGAAACACTGAGACACGCAGCCAAACGAACTGGACCACGCTCTATAAGACGACTATGATGTACGGGTACAGGTTGAACTAATCTATCTATGGTGCGGGACTGCGGATATATGTATCGTACACGTGATGTGAGTGCCAGTGGGCTTACAGTAAACCACCGAAGTCGCAAAGTTTGTTTTGGTACCGTGATCATCCCATCATGTCAGTTAGGTGTGGAACTAATCACCAAGCTGATCGCGGAGGACGGTATACTAAGCTGTAAGCGACAAGAGAATATGCGTTCATACCTACTTGTCAAGAATTTTGGTCCGCCTTGGAGTGATGGGTATCAGGTAATGAAGCGAAGAATGGTCAAACACTCACCTCTCAGATCTCAGCGTCGAAAAGGCTGTGCAACAGCATGTTGCTGTTTTCAATAGGAAGCGAGATACCAGGTTCTAAGAAATAACTTGGTTACTATGTCCCGAGCCCTTGATGGCCACCTTTCTGCCGAGCCTCGATCACCCCCGCCACAGGAGCTACGGTCGTTCTCGCGGCTTGTAGTCGGAAACGCTCCCCTTCCGCGGGGCCTCCCGGCTTCCGTCTATCGACGGTTTGCCTCATACTTAGCGGATCTACTAGTAGCAGAGAGCTGAGATGGTGAGTTACACCTTCTCATGATCCGCAGGCCAATGCGGCACTTTTGGAAAAGACCAATCATGTCTTCTGTGCGCTGATCTCTGCTAATGCCATCCAGCTGTATAGAAACTCCCTTTACTACCATCCTGCCTTCCTCTCCCCGATTCCTCCCGCAAACCGAGAAGAAGAAAAGTCTGAACCTGGCCTTTGGCAATCAGTAGGTCCTGCAAGTCGTGGCTCCAGTCGCCACTCGTCTTTACTCCTTCACGCCCTTCCTCCACCCCAAGTCGTATCAAAGCCTTTTGATGAGTTTGTGATCCATCTCTGATCCATCGCATCCCCCGCATCCCCCCTCCGCATAATCTGCATTCTCCACCTTGCACCCACGACACCCACTTGGCACTCGCGCCTCCTGAATGCGACACGAGCTTGTAGGATCAGCCACATTGCCCGTCCTTTGTCCTCTGTCCCGTGGATGGCAATCGTGTGCAGCATCATATCGACCCAATTCTTCATTGGGCCAATGGCTTATCCTCTGACACCGGCAACATCCACTGGCTTTGCAGTGATGGTGGCTTAGGAAAGAGTGCCATTTCCAACAGGATCGTGCACTATATACTTGACAGGAACGACCCCACCTCGAGTCATCCTAGCTTCGTCATTCCTACCATCTGTCATAAACTCCCCATGAACAAACTGAGTATCCAATTCGCTGTCCTTGAGGTTGTCGAGCGGAACCCCAAGATAGCCACCCAATTCCTTTCTACCCAGTTCATAAAGAAGTTTCGAGTATTTGTTAACATCGGATAGTGATAACAGCATCGAAAGGCTTCATGGTCTATCTGCTACCATTCTGGTTGCGTTCTGGAGTCAGCTGGCGACTGAAAGGATGCCTGCTTCGTTGACGAGTGCCAGAGCCCAACCAAGCTCTGTCGTTGTTGCACCTTCAACGAACACACATTTGGTCATATCAGTCGGGTTTTCTCCTAATGGAAAGCGTATTGTCCCAGGTCTTATGGATTTTGGATGCAGAGACAGGGTCTGTCGTGGCTGGGCCTCCAACGGACACACTGATCGGGTCACATCAGTCAAGGTTTCCCTTGATAGGACTTCTCTGGGTCTTGGGACAACGCCATGTGGATTTGGGATACCAAGGCAGGTGCTGTCGTCGCTGGTCCATTTCGCGGGCACACTTCTTGGATCACATCAGTTGGGTTTTACCCTGATGGCAAATGCACTGTCTCTGGGTCTTACGATGAAACTGTACGGGTTTGGGATGCCGAGGCAGGGTTTATTGTGGCTGGGCCCTTTGAAGGTCACGCTCCTTCAGTCCCATCAGTCGTGTTTTCAACTGATGGAAAATGTGTCGTCTCCGGGTCTGAAGACAGAATAGTGCAGATTTGGGATGTTGAGACAGGATCTGTTGTCTGGGCCCTTCGAGGGACACACTGATGTGACTGTTTGAGGACTGATCTGGGAAATGGATTTGGCATACATGTTCTGGCGAGCGCCGCGTGATTCATTTTTAGCTCACATGAGACCAGTGCAATCCTTGCGAGACAAACTACGGATCATACAACAAGTGAACGAGAGGGATTATGATCGACCTTGGCTTCTTTAGGACATCAAGGCAGGGTCGACGGAAAACTCTATCAAAAACCAAGTGTTTTGGATCACGCTTGCATAGATTCGTCAGGGACCACCTGCACGTATGCTCGCTGAGGTGATCCCTGGAGGGCGGACAGGATTGTAAGGAGCAGAAGCGAGGCAGGGATATGCTAGTATATGGGAACCACATCACAGACTCATCATCGGACCATTCCGTCGTACCTCACGGTCCTCACCACACAACGTCCCTGAACGTCATCACTCACGGTGACTCACCCCACAAATGACGGCAAAAATAATGACAAACGGCGCCGTCCCTTACCCCACGAACCAACTCGGTGACGTGCAGGGTCAATCTATACCGTCACTTGATAATCAATATACAACCAAGCCTAGTTTTTCTGACTGCGCAGGTCACCCTCGTAAATGCACCCATACAAACTCCTCCCATTTGAATTCCGTAGCATCCATCGAGGTATATATACGTACGGCATGTACACAGGTATGATACGTCAAGGGCAAAAAAGGAAAGGGCAAGAGTCATTTCCCGACGATAGTTGGTATTCAAAGGTGATCAGCACCGTTGTTGAAAGACGTGAGGAAACCAAGAAAAAGAGAATGAAAAAAATGGGGTGGGTCGTTGCGATCCGAGTCATGATACTCGGACGGCCTTTTAAACGATGCGTACCTGCCATAGGCTGCCAAACGCGTCAGCAAGGATTAAAAAAATGCCGATAACACAACGTACATGTTGACAATGTCCAGCGTCGTCTCAGATCCCTGTCGTACGCTAATCGGAGACAGGTGGGCTCCTAGTAAATCTATACAGGTTCCTCGACAAACACGGTTCCACTATGCCAAGGCTGTCTCGCCGTTGATTTCCAAAGCACGAATCCGCCAGGCGAAGGCGCACTCGCAAGTTCGGACACCTCGTTACCGACTTCCTTGGATCCAAGTGCAAACCAGTCTACATTGATCCTTGGTAACGCACGATGAGCGAACCATCGAGAGACAACTGGGGACACCCTGAAGTGTTGAACATGTCTCCAAAGGCAACGCTTACTTCAGGTTTAATGTTGACCATCGAATCGGTGTGCAAACGGAACGCGTTCCAGGTCTGCCCGTAGTATATGGCCATTGACCGCGGCTTCTTATGTAAAATAAACTCAGAACTTGAGTAAATTCACGTGACTGACGCGTCGCGACATTTGGTACGCACCGATCGTACTACGACGTCATTGCACTAGTGGCGCTGCACTGTCAGCCACCGTTTGTGGGTATTTAAGGCGCGACCTACGTTCGACT
>JBBPLF010000053.1:61269-91120 GCA_038089615.1 Aureoboletus auriporus
GAGCTCTTATGAAGTGAACATCCTGCTTCCGGATATCAGGGCGAGCAAAAAGGTTCACCTCCACCTATACACGCTTCCCGCTCCTCCTTGTCCAACTCGCATGCCAGGCGCTCACTCGGACTCAAGCACAGGCGTGGTTCGTCCCATCGTTCTCTTCTCCCGTCCGATCCAACCGCGCCCCATCTAGATGATATCGATTTGCGGTCCGACACGTCGTCCTGCGATCAACTGTTGGGTATTGGCCTCGATTGTCCCTCGACGACCACCCCAGCCTCGTCTACCCCTTCCTGTGGCGGTCTCTTAGGTCTCGTCGCCGGTTGTCCTCAAGCAACGTCGACGCCAACGCCAACGCCAACACCAACACCGTCGAGTCACCCGGCCAGTACAACACCGACACCTGCCTCTGCGACGCCTTCGTGCGATGGCGTCCTAGGTTTAGGAATCGGGTGTCCCGTTTCGTCGAGTCCGACTCCGGCTGGCACAACCACACCACACGCCAGCCCGACGCCTTCGTGCGATGGTATTTTGGGTTGCCCTGCTGCGCCGACGAGTAATACGCCGACATCTTCGCCTAGTCACTCAGCTAGTCCAAATCCATCCCCTACCCCTTCCTGTGGTATTCTGGGCCTGGTCACCGGTTGCCCTGCAACAACCCCAAGCGATACGCCGACGTCCCCCCCGTCATCCAGTCACTCGGCTAGTGCCACGTCAAAGCTTCCCGCTCCGACGTCGGCATGTGGCATTTTAGGTCTAGTCACCGGTTGTCCTACTTCGGCCACGAGTAATACACCATCGTCGTCGCCACCGCCGTCATCTAGTCGCCCTGCCAGCACAACAGTGACAACACCATCGTCTACCCCACCGAAGCCTTCGTGTACCGGTCTTTTCGGTCTACTCGGTTGTCCTGCAACAACGTCAAGTAACACACCAACGTCCTCGCCGACGCAGCGACCCAGTGCCGCGTCTACGACTGCCGCACCGACCCCTTCGTGTGGTATCTTGGGTCTAGTCACCGGTTGTCCTACTTCCGCGGGCAACACACCAACGTCGTCGCCCTCTATTCACCATAGCAGTGCGATTCATTCGTCTACCGCACCGACGCCTTCGTGTACTGGTCTTTTGGGCATACTTGGTTGTTCTCCAACGACGCCAAGTAATACGCCGACCACGTCACCAACGCCATCTAGTCACGCAACCTCGACGCCTGCCGCACCGACCACCTCGTGTGGTATTTTAGGTCTACTCACCGGGTGTTCTGCAACGACGAGTAACACACCGACCTCGTCACTGACGCCATCTAGTCACGCGACCTCGACGCCTGCCGCACCGACCACTTCGTGTGGTATTTTAGGTCTACTCACCGGGTGTTCTGCAACGACGCCAAGTAACACGCCGACCTCGTCGCCAACGCGATCTAGTCATGCAACCTCGACGCCTGCCGCCCCGACGTCTTCATGTGGTGTATTAGGCCTACTCACCGGTTGTTCTGCAACGACGCCAAGTAACACGCCGACCTCCCCGCCAACGCCATCTAGTCGCGCAACCTCAACGCCTGCCGCACCGACGCCTTCGTGTGATATTTTGGGTCTAGGAATTGGTTGTCCTGCATCGATGCCGAGTAACACACCGACGAAGCCACCGACGCCACCCAGTGCAACCACACCGCATGCCAGCGCGACGCCTTCGTGTGCTGATGGTGTTTTGGGTCCAGGTTGTTCTGTGCCAACGCCGAGTAACATCCCGACGCCATCACTGACGCTACCATTGACGCCAGCTAGTGCAACCACACCACATACCAGCCCGACGCCTTCCTGCGATCCTATTTTGGGAATAGGAATTGGTTGTCCTGTCCCATCGAGCATTCCAGCTACGCCTCCTGCAACCTCTCCAACGTCCATAGTCTCTACCCCCCATTTACTCACACCGACGCCGACCCCACCAACCACATCTGGGCCTACGTCCACTACACCCGGGCCTACGTCCACCACACCCGGGCCTACGTCCACCACACCCGAGCCGACGTCCACCACACCTCCTACTTCTGTCTCGCTTCCTACGACCTCGCCCACTCATACCAGATCGTGCGTACTACAGATATATCACACTATATTGCACATTGACACCTTCCCAAAGGCTCCCTACCTCGGCTGTGATAAGTTTCCCCTCTCACAGTGCCAACGCTACCAGCCCCACCTCTACAACCACAAGCAGCAGATCGATTTCTACTAATTCCAACTATGATTACTTGACCTCAATTTCTGCCCTTTTGCTCAATAGCCACTCGTTGACAGCTTTACATACGATGTCTAATCCTGATCTCCCCCAGTCGACACATCCGTTGCTTTCGGTGCCCCCTACGGCTATGCCTTCTGCCCCTCCCCTTCCCAGCGGATTACCCCGAGTTATCCTGCCACAACCACAGCTTGACACCCAAAGCCTTCCTGGCAGCGACGCATTAATCAACGTTTTATTCAATTTGTCGCTCAGTTGGCCATTTGTAGTAGCAAATGCCGATGTTGAGGGGCAGATATTCGAATATTTTCCTATAGTGGTCGCCACGGCTCTTGGCATCGATGGTATGTTTTTTCAAACGTGTACTTGATCATTCGTCAATTTGATATCGTGGCAGCCGGACAAGTACAAAACTACGACTTGATAGTCTATGAACCCGAGTCATATGATGGGCCAGCGGACGTCGCCCTGCTCGAAACGGTCTGGCAAGGTTACATACCGAGCGACAAGGTTACTACTCTTGCCAGTCTCATCGACGACACGAAATCCGATTTCTACACTAATCAGCCCGACACTATCACTAGCGAGCTCGCGGCGTGTGTCGATCCTAGCTTGGAGCTAAACGCGCTCCCGGGTCCGAAACCTGGAGGAAGTAATACCACTGGGTCCTCTAGTGCGTCCAATATACGCCAAGACGCAATCATTGGTGTCGTCAGTTCCCTTGGCACTATAGCGGTCGTAATCATCGCGTATGTTGGTTACAAGGCACACAAGAGACGCCGTGCACTCGCCCACAGACGTTTGGTTGAAAGCGAATTCGTTGGGATACGACCAGAGGGCCAAGACTTTGATCGGGACAGCGTCGGCGGTCATCGGCGGAGGAGCTTCTATTATGCAGAGGACAGTTTGAGGGGCTACCAATCTACACGTGCGGAAGAAGAAGGTTACGATCACAGCACTGGCAGAGTCTCTGTTAGCACACGGGAGCGACGTCGCACGATTCAGCCAGGAACTATTTCCACACCTATTCTGCGGGAGAGCACCATGAATTGGTGAATTCAATGCCTCTTTCTTGTCATTTTCATTCCATGGACCGCACTCTGATACATACCCACCCCTTTCTTTGTTCTCACTCTTATCGTTATCCCATTTGCTTTCATTCTCATTCGCTCAAAAAATGTTCCTTTCCATTTCTTGTGTAACCCGGTTCCCTGGGTGCCTTCTTATTTATGCATTTCTAGATGCCTGGATAGGTCACGACCAGAGTCTCGCTCGTGCGGTCGACGGGCTCTCTCGTCGCGGACACAAACAGGAAAAGAAAACGGGACATTGACGAGAGGGAATGGTTGGCCGTCGAACGCCCCCCGGGATTTTTGTAGTTGTGTAACGACGGGCTGGCCTGCCACCTTTTTTGTCAACTTTTTTTTGCTGCACGGGCATGGTGTATGTGCAACCAACTTAGAATTTGTTTCTTTTCTTCTTACAGTGTATCCCTTGCTTGCGTTTTTCTGTGCTGGTCCTTATTTCTGTCAGTGGTATCAGGTAGTCTCGATATCCGTATGAATGACCATGCGTCCCCGTAAGGGGACGTTAATATCAAACTCGGTACTAATCCGTTGAGATAAAACATGGAACGGTGTGTCAAGATCCATCCGACGTACGCCGACACCCATCCGTGACTTTTGTCAGGAACCGCTCAAAGACGGCTTTTCCCCGCCACAGATTACCAAGTGAGATCCGCTCGTTGGGTAAATGGGCACGATCCTGTGTCGTGTGTTTCTCAGCACTGCCATACACGTGCGGCGATCACACGTACCGAGCTCTGACCGAGGGGAAGGTGGAGCGCGCGGCATTGAAACGTTTTTTCCAGACATGGTACGGACGGGATGGACTGGCGAGCACGGGTCAGCGGACGAGTGTGCAATGAGTGCGGACGAAGACGTACGCCGCCTTCACGAATACGCAAGGGCTCGACGCCCCATTCCTCGCGTACGGCGGTCTCGAGCGCCTTGAACCATGGATCGTCGAGATCGCCCAGCCACCAGTCTGCAGTGTGATTGATGGTGACCTGATGCGAATAAATCGGAATCGAATGCATGTAAAAAAAAAGGGGGGGGAGGACGCACGGAAAGCGTGTTGGGCGATTGAAACACGTTGAAAGACGTCTCGAGGTGGGATACGAGCGCGTGTTCGATCGTCTCTAGATCTTGGTCTGGGACAATGCGCAGCGATAGCTTCGTCGTCACCTTTCCGGGAATAACGGTGGGATCTGGGCAGAATCCGTCAGCCTCGTGACGGTCGATCACAAAGACTTACTTCCAGGGCCCGAGACCGAGATGTTGTGGACCGTCAGCGAGGGCTCACGCCAACGTGAAGAGAGGACCGAGGCAGGGCTGTGTGCCACCACCGATAGAAGCTCGTAGAGATGTTTTTCGTCTTCAGTCTGGGGGCGAACGCTGTCGTCTTAAATTACTCTTTGAGCCGGTAGGGATGCCAACGTAGAGATCGGATAACGCACAAAAGCCTGGAATCGCGATTTTGCGGTGTCCATCTGTCAACGTTGCGAGTAGGCGAACCCTGGAGACGAACGTCGGAACGCGGCTGCGCTGTGGGATATGGCACATACATGTCAAGCATAGGTTCCGTCGTAGCGCCTCCTTCAATACCAGAGTGTTGATCCGGAGCGCCACTGGTAATCTGCGACACGTTCGGAGCGAACTCAGGCCGAAACCGTGATAACACACCTCTACTGTTGCATGAACAACGCCACGCAACCCGTATGTGATGCACGGCGGGAACTCCGTTATCCAAGTAGAATTACTGCCTCAATGGATTAGAAAGTGGTCGGTCAGGCGGCGATGGAAAGATACCTGAGCAATATAGCGTCAATGTCTCCGATTTGAGACTGAGAATATGAGCATATATATATTGAAACCGCAAATAGACAGAATCAAACCTTGTGTGCCGAAACGGCATCCATGAATCCGGCGCTGCCTACCTCTTCCTCACCTTCGATTAGAAACACTAGGTCGACACCAAGAGCACGCTTCCGCAACAATTCGGCGGCAGCACATGCCGCTGCCATGATAGGTCCCTTGTTGTCTGTAATACCACGGCCGTATAGGTATCCATTCCGGCCAGTGACAGTGAACGGGTCAGAGTTCCAGCCATCACGCGGAGCAGAGATGACGTCGTAATGTCTAATGAGATTTAGAATGAGTAAACAAGAAATGCGAAACACAACTCTACCCATAAAATAATATTCGAGGTTTCGGATGTTTACCTTGCGTTCCGTGGAAAGTTGACAGGACCAGTGGACTCCCGTGTTCTCCGGTGGGTATCTATTCAAGTCAGTGGTGGCTTGGTTGCTACATAGAAGTAAGCGCTCACTAATGTCGACTCGGCTCCAAGTTGGTGCAGACACTTCTTCAACCAGATTGCAGCCTGGCGACAATCTTCGCGATGCAAAGGATCAGAGCTGACACTCGGAATAGAAACAAACGTCGAGAGCGCATAGATCATGGTGTCTGTGTAAAATGTAAGTGATATGGAGTTTGCTTGGCGAGCTGCGTACCATGAATATCATCCTCGGTTTCCGGCAAATTGTTATCCGAGAGCGGGACTGAGGTCCCTTTCGACGGCAAGTCAATGTCCCAAATCTGCGTAAAACATGGTTACGAGCGTCAAGAATGAGATGAATCACTTACCTTTATAAAACCATCGTTGGCACCTGAGATAAGTGCAAATTCATTCGCCTGAGACGAATGGGTTATGATCGAGGAAAGTACAATCCCTTCATGGGCACTCCATGACGCTGTGCAATTGAATGTGGGTGACCATCGCTTATATCCATGGAGGTCAAGATATTGGGATGCCTAGACCACTCTAAGTACTGACCTGTATCTGACCATTCGAGGAACACGTGTAAAGCTCAGAATGCATCATAGACAACGACAATATGTCGGTGTTCTGTCAAGCGTTGAACCTTTTCTCGAACTCATCCGAAGAAGATTGACCAACCTCCTGGATTATGATACTCCGGACGAGCGTCCTCGTCTCGAGATCAAACACCTGAACGTATCCCTCCTGACATCCTGCGAAGATGGTATCGCCCATGACCGCGAGGGATAAAACCGCGCCATGATTACATTCAAAGGTATGCTTTAGCACCGGGCCAGAAGAGGTGCACGTCCATATCTAACGAGAGGTGAGGGATGATCCATCAGATAATATCTGACCCACCTTGACCGTCTCGTCGCCGCTTCCTGTCAAGAGGTGATAGATCGCGTCAGCATGCAATGCAACATCATCGGATCCAGTTCTTTGGGATGGCATTATCGCCATACAGTATACGTATCCAAAGTGTGCGGAATCGAGAACATTGGAAGCTGGGATTTGAAATACATTTTTGCAGCAAGAACTTGCGATCAAGGCATGGCCAAGGTTGTTTGCCAGAAGATCGGCAGGTTTATGAGTGTACTGGGGGTAACTGTCAAAGAATTTGTGGACTTTGCGCGCGGGAGTGGATGCGCCGGAACTGTTCTGTTCTTGGGTGTGACCAAAGTCGAACCATTGTATTGAAGTATTCTGGCAGCCGAGGTAAATAGTTTGGAGAGCAGGGTTCCAGGCCAAAGAGAACAGATCGCCAGCCCCGGTCTCTAGATAGGGATGAAGGACATATTTTGCAGCAAACGTCTCTGTAGACCAGATCTGGCCGAAATCAGTTTGTGAACGATTACTGTGAGAAAACATTCCTTACTCTAACCGTACTATCGCCTACGGAAGCCTATCAGAAACTTGACATAAAAATACATACAATCCCTACCTGAAGCACTGAAGAGCCACTGTTTGTGTTCCACAAGTTCCAAAGCGAGAATACTGCCCGTATGGCCGCGGAGACTTGTTTTAAGTGTGTAAGAATGCTTGTCCCAAACCTGCTGACGTTGAGACGCTGGTAAAACGATAACGGAGAAACAGACTTGCCGAGATATCTTGGCACTGTCCTCCGACAAAGATGTGCTGTGAATCGGCCATCAGACTGAGAACAGACTTGTTCTCATCGCCCAGGGAATGTAAAAGTCGGGGAGACGAGAGCGAGGATACAGGCCTGTTGACGGAGGCTGAGTCGGCGCTAGACATGAGGGATGCGAATCAAATGGACCGAGAATTGGCGTACGTGGGGGCACATGAGCATCCATTTCCCCCATACTAGTACTCGGAGCTCGTTCGCGTAAACTGCCGGTCATTCGCCGGTTGTTACTTGAACTGTTTTCGGCTTCCGTTCGGATCCGAGTTAAAAGTTAAATCTGGGATATGAGCAAGTCTCAGGTATGTAGTTAGTAAAGATGATCTGATGGAGTATGTAGCGACTTGTTGAAGTAAGTACCTTTTGGAAACGAACCGCCACCATCGAACTAGAATGGCGTCAGAAAAGGCGAGAATGGCGAAAGACAAGGTGAGCTGTGGTCAACGCGAGAGCCAATTGTGAGAGTGAGACGTCACCAGGGAAACGCAGCGTTCAAGTCTGCCGACTACCCCATCGCGATTGGCCACTACACCGACGCGATCCTTGCCAACAGCACCGACCACACCTTTTTTCTCAACCGCGCGGCGGCGTACCTCAAACTAGGCAAGTACGTCCATATCAAATACGTCTTATACCGGTTCCGCAGGGGGTTGATCAGTCTGTAGGGCCGAGGACGCGGAGAGGGATTGTACAAAAGTAGTGACGTTGAGCCCCCGTAATGTGAAGGCACTTTTCAGAAGAGCACAAGCCCGTAGAACTCTTGAAAACTTGGATGGTGCTCGGGCAGGTGTGGAAAGATTTCAACTCAAGACTGACAATCGCTCATCCATTTATTATACACAGATCTGGACGAGGCTCTCGCGCTGGAGCCTGCAAACGATGCAGTAAAGAATGAGATAATCGAACTGGAAAAATTACAGAGCCAACAACAGCTCAAAGAACGTTCCCAAAATATCGTAGGTCCATTGCCGTTGTAACGACGCTGGAGAGCTGGATTCTCATCCGCAGACTGTCGACACACCAACACCCACCGCCCCGAAACGACGCCGGGTTCCCATTGAGATAATCGAAGCCGATACACATCCACAGGTCACCGCATCCCCAGAGACCAAAACTACGGATCTGCTTCAGCCGGTCTCTTCGCGCACCCTGAAACAAGAGAATAAATCAACAACCACGACACACGTTCCACCGTCAAAGCCCCAAACTTTTGTGGACGCCAAGCAGGCGCGCGAAGAGTCCAAACCGGTTAGAGTGTCAGGTGGGATAATCCGCCATACAGGAAACCACACCATCGTCACCAGGACATCGAGCGAGACCGCATCTCCACGACAAACATCAAGCCGTACAAGTACATCTCAACCCCCAAAGCCACCAACAACGCTATTCCAGTTTACCAAATCATGGGAGTCCCTAGAATCCGACACGGACAAATGGAATCTCATTCGTGTAAGCCATGCCTGCAGAAGCAGCTAGTATCAAAAGCTTATATGATCTCAATCAGACAGTCTCTCCATCATCCATCCCAACTTTGTTCCAAGTCTCGTTGGAACCGGAGTTGCTCAAATCCATTCTACACACATTCCAGGCTATGCTTGAGCATGACTCGGCTTCAAACACGAGGGATATTGTGCGAGATTACCTCTTGGCCTTCACCAAGGTTCAAAGATTCGGGACGGTGATGTTGTTCATGGACAAACAAGACAGGCAGATATTGGAGTTGTTACACGAAAAGTTGGACTCTGCACGTTCGTAGGATCACGGTGTATCATAATCATGCACACGAATTGTAATCTGAGATCTAAGGATCTCATGTCAGCAGTCTGACATCATTGCACCCGATGGTCACCGAGCTGACACCACTAGGCTGATCAACTCTCATCACGATCAGGACGACCTCAAGTTGTCGATCGACCTGGCGGTGGTATGGCCAAGAACTCGAACGAGCCTCTTGATGGAGCACCTCAAAGAAGCCCGACGACGATAAGCGAACGCGCTGGGCTACTCGAAGTATTCAAAGCTAACCTGATTCGAATCGGTCTCTATCGACCCGCAAGCGACAAGGAACGCGCGACTCACGACGATGAAACTCTCATGTGTGTCTCCCCTTCTGCCGGCGAGGAACGCTTACATTGTCTGACGAGCGCATCAACCAAGGCGTTTTTTACAGGCACGGAGGTTCGACCTCAACAAGGCGGAGAAAAAATTTGCCCTTGCAGAGGCTTGGCGAAAGCAGCACCATGTCGACAAGTTGTTCAAGACCTTGGACGCTGCTGAACTAGAATCGTCCCGCAGATTTTATCCGCGCTGGACCGGGCGCAGAAATAAGGTTTGCACTCTTTATCTCCCACTGAACGTGTTTGATGTAGATGTTTGACCGGCACTTTTTTTAATAACTTGATATCACAGCACGGAATGCCGCTGTATGTCTACCGCCTGGCTTCCATCGATAGCTCGCTTCGCCAAGAGTTGAACGCCGTTCCATCAGAGAGGCGGCATCAACGCATGTATGTTGTTCCGACAGAGCAACCATACCACTGGGTGACTGAACGCCTTGACCTGAAGCATCGTCCTTTACGAATGCATGATCCGCTTCGTGTTACCCTTATGTAACCACATACCACACGAACCATCCACGCCGATATCCTCAGTGGTGACCATCATAGATCTAGCAGACATTTCGCTTGCTGCCATGTGGTCCCTCCGGACCCATCTCCAACAAGCATCCACGATGGCCACTGCCAATTACCCCGAAACACTGAATACCATTGCTATCGTCAACTCCCCGTCGTTCTTCCCTACCATGTGGAATTGGGTCAAGGTACGCGTCAAATGTCGACATCCAGGATGACTTGACTTTTGGGTGCTCGGCTAGGGTTGGTTTGACGAAGGCACTCGTCAAAAGATCCATATTCTTGGAGATAATCCTGGAGATACCCTTTGTGAATTGATCAACGAAGAAGACTTACCAGAGTCTTATGGCGGTAGACTGAAATGGGTCTTTGAAGATGAACCGTGCTTGGATAGCGAAATCGAGAAGGCTATCGGCGAAATGCCAAAGGGACCCGTTGCTTTCATGGATGGTGCCACTGTAAGACCATAAGCGATTATATGCTAGCATTTGGAGATAGAAAATGCTCGCGATTTGGAGCGACGATGGTACGATACATGATCACAACACACTTTTTATAGTCCAGACAGTACAATACATTATGATGCACGGAGGATAATGATATATGCTAAAAGGCAAACGACAAATGAAAATCTCACTCGAGGTCATCCTCAGGCTCGACCGCCACACCGTCTTCGTTCCAGATCTGAAGGAACTGTGGACTAATGTCAAAGATCAATCCACCAACGAGCGAGCGCTTTATTTACCGTTGCTTTTTGCGCTGCCAAATGCTCAGGCAGAACGAGAGGTGACGTAGCGAACGGCAGACGGTCCCATGATATTGGAAACTGATGACGTTTGATAGCAGCCTTGTCACCAATAGCACTCTTCTTTCCTGGAACAAATTTACTGCATTTTCTGCGAGGGACTGAGTCAAGATCATGCGAGTTTTCCAGCCGACTTACTCTTCGGATAGAACATACAGTCCCTTCAGGTGAGATTTCAGCAGCATTACAACGCAAATTATGACCGACGTTCTCATAACGTCGAGATCAAACTTTGACTCTAGTGGGGGTTGTGGAACCGGCTTCTATGGACTCTTGAGTGATTTACATCAACCTAATCGTTCGTCTTACCACTACATTGGTGTCAACCGGGACGTGCTGTTGTTGTGGCTCATGGAGCTGGACGAGCAAGTTGGAAGGAGAAACGACTTCTATAAGTTGCATTCCTGACGTGGATAAAATAGAAGTGAGGTGTTTGATGACAGTGAGTGCTTCTTCTTGAGTCTTGTAATCAAGAGTAGCAAAATTCTCGGCCATGTAGCGGGAAAAGTCAACGTCATCCTAGACATCGTATGTTAGAATGAAAAAATAGAGAATATAACGACACACCTGTGATGATTTCAATGCGGTCGGAATATCAAATACTTTGACCAATGCTTTCAAAAAATCTTGTCGAGGCGGTCGTTTTTCTCGAACTAATGAATACCATCGTTGCAACAGGGCAGTTGGCTCAGCTTGCATACGATAACCTACAGATACCAGGTCATTGGCGTCAAAACATGATATAAATTTGTTTCAACCTTGAACGTTATGTGGCGAGATCGCTTTCTGGTAATCGAACGACTGCCTTGCACTGACGATAAAGCGAGCATTAAGAAGACTCATATGCTTATTATACAGAATGGCATGCAACGCGCTCGCCCGGACACTTGTCGCTGCGATTGGGCTCGTTTCAAGGGCGACAATTACTGGAAAAGACTATGGAAATTTGGTGACATGATTCACCAGCGCAATAAGTACGTCCTCATACCTGAAGTGGGTGTGCGAGCCCTTGCTTGACGGTAAAGCTCAGGATATCAACAGCAACAGCCTGTATCTGCGGGTTCTGAGACAAAGCAGCTTCCAAGATGGGCGAAATGTAACGTTGAACGACCGCGGAGCTGACCCTGTGCGGAACACAGGCTCGTTATCATCATTTGTATCGGGATGGGAGGTCTTACCCAGAATCCGCAAACCCTTCTGTATTCCCAACAAGCTCAGCCATATCCACGACGCCATCACCTTTGCCTTTCCCGGAGCCTGGAACAGCGTATTTCAATACCATGCGAATTTGACAGTCTGTATTACTAACCCTTGCGCTGGTCAGCATGCTTGGCTGCCTCGGAGACCAGGAAATCTTGCATGATCCTCAACAGCCTTCCTCGACTTTCATCATCGGAAGAAGCAAAGATTGCATCCATAATCACGGCGGACCGTTCCAACGTCATAAAAGTGGGTTGAGCACGGAACAAGAAGCCTGGAAAGAGATTCCATAAACTTAGTCATCGTTGGAGCATGGGAACGCACCTAGACATTGCAAGATTCGTCCCTTGAGACCGGGGTCATCGTATTTTCCGTGCAGCGAGAGAAGGCTATTGTAAATGTGTTCGACGATAGGTCCCTAGCGCAGTCTGCAGTTAGAAAGAAATACGATCGCTTTGTCTGTTTAATTACCTGTGAAACGCTATTCAACTCAGTCGCAAATTCTGCAACGGATGAGATCTCCCTGATGAGTTCAGTCGATGACGATGTACTTACCAGGCCGTTCAACACGGAGATGATCAAAGTTGCAGTGTTCTCCAAGTAAGGAGACAATGAATATGAGAATTGATAATGTGCGTATCTCCACGACTGTCATTGACTCGTTATTACGGACGATAGCCTGCTGAAGCCGGGCTACAAGGCACGTGAGACTCAACCAACTGCTCCGACAAAAATGGTTCACCATTGCACGATTTCAACAGAGCGACGAGTCGATGGAAGTCATGGGTGAGATGCTGTACAACTCCACACATGCAAGCTACGCTTTCTTGTAAGCACTTTGATTTTTTTAAACCAGATGTGCTCGGTTGGAGATGTAAACGTAACCTACCACCACGCCCCCAGCGTTGGATGGCTTGACGATCATGGGTTGCAACACCAACTGTAGCTCCTGACCAAACTTGACCGCGGTTTTTGGTATATGGGGAATTGAAATCCGGAAGACCCGAAGCAAGTAGTCAGTCACGGCCAATTCCTCGGGCTAGGAGGCGGGATCAGGGTACGTTACATATACACAATAGGTCTGTACGGACGGAGGAAGGGTTCTTCAAGTAAGGAAGTAACGTGGAAGCATTGCTGCCGGACAGTACAGACGGGTACGCAGTTGCGAACAGATACAAAGTTCTGATGCAAGATTGAACCGTCTGAAATCAGATAAACTTAGAACCAAGGCAAAATTTTTACTAGAAAATCCGAGACTCACAAAACCAGGGAGATCGGAAGCATCAACAAGGCCATCAATCAAGGTTTCACATATCTTTGAATATTTTGCGTGCATTGCAGGGGCATCCATTGAGTTTTGACTCGACATAATCTTGTGAAGAAGATCCTCCAAGGGGGATTGTTTATCCTTGAAGTAAGCAGATACACCCATGATAACAGATACTCTTGAGAGCAAAGATGTCTTGTCCCGAGGGTTATTTGATGAAGCTGGCTTTCCCTTGAGAGTGACGATCTGAGAGATCGGGTTCTGGAACCACAGTTCCTCCACGGTCTTGATAGCAAGATCCTTGACAGTATCATCCTCATCCAACATCCGCAACACAAGTTTTGTGCAGATGTCAACGCGGCGCCCCAAGTCCTCAGTAACGCCATAGTATTGTTTGAGGAGTTTGATCACACGCTTGCGTACCCCGAGTCCAGTGTCCTGTTACCAAAGATTCAGTGAGTTGTTGGCGAGAGGGCTAAATAAATAGATACCGCGATACGATCAGCAATTCTTGAGTAGTAGTCACCGACGACTTCCGGCGATTCTATCATGTATCTACCGATCAACTCCACGGCAGCATCTCGGACCGCGGGGGAAGAGTCTAGAAGGTGAGCCTCAATGGATCGTCGAACGTTGGCCTGTCTTCATTAGACACTTACAAATGCACCCAGTTGAATCGTACACATACCGTGGAAAGAATACTGGAGTCGCTGGTCACGATCTGGCCAAGAGCTCGCAAGGCTTTGGTTCGCATGAACACAGGTGGCGCGTCAAGAGCCATCAGGACCACATTTAGTATGGGTCCGAAAGAGCTCCGGAGATTTTGGACTGTGCCAATCTCCTCTGCAAGTAGGTCAATGCGGGCAGTTTCTTCTTCAGATCTGATAAATGATGAGGCACTGAGACAGGGGGTGTTAATACACACTTACCCCACATCGAAAACATCGTTGGCGGGGTTTGTCCATACTTCAGACAATGCGTTCCGGACTTTCATGCAAAGAATGTGCGCCGATGGTTTTTTTGCAGGTCCACCATCATTCTGGGGTGGTAGACTACCACGCAGCACTCGTAAGGCATTTGCCAGTTCATGACCCCACAAAGCAGAAGTGAGCTCGCGAGCGCTCTAACCGCGGGAAAGTGATGTAGCTGCGAATGCAATTTCAAGGTACAACCTACCTCGAAGGCTTGATCACCAGAAGAACCTTTGAACAAGTAGAAAGAGATCGTTTCATGACGAGTCAAAAGGGTTTCGAAATCCTGCAGACTCTCCGTTGAAAGAATCTAAATATAATTGAAACGATTGAGACTATTCCTTCGAGAGGGAATAGAGCACATACTTCGTCAAGGGAGATGAGTGGATGCTTGCCGCTTCGTTGCCGAACCTTCAGTGTGCTTGATCGTAACCGAGCAGCAATGACTCCCAAATGATCTAACGCTATCGCCTTCGCAGCGTTGGTATCTATCTGAACACTCGTCTTCACGTCATCTAATGAGGCGACCTGCGGGGGAAAAGCACTCTCAATCGCATGCCGAATAATTATGCTCGATCAAGTATACCATGAATTTACAGATCACGCTCAGAATCAAGCTTGCTGCTGGCCACTCTGGCCAATATAAGACAACCAAGAGGTCAGAAATTAGGTTATCGAGGATAATTCGATACTCGGCCTCGTTTGAGTTCTTTGTGAGCTTCCCCCTGCCAGACCTGGACATAGGTTGGAGGTGTGAAAGCGGGTACCAGGATGGAACCTACCTCTGCGTCAGAAAAAGAACAATGGTCTTTGCTGCATTGGTAGCTGAATCTAGGCCTGACATGTATAGTTGTTCCTCCTGATAAAATGAACATAAATGATACGTGAAAAATCTCATCGTACATACCTCTACATCCTGTTCATCATCAGCAACACTCTTACTTTTGTCCATCGTGCCGTCTTGATTCCGCAGTGCACGATTTTGACGGGATTTACAAATCTTCCGGGCAGCTATCCGGACATCGTGTGCTGACGTCTGGACGAGTTGGAGAAGGAGTGCGGATACAGTACGTATCGAACGGCCGTCCCGTAAACTGCAAAGATGTAAATAGAGGCGATATGCGATACAACAAAGGGAAACAGACCGGAACTGTCCAGCTTTCTTGTGGCTGTTCGAAAGCTTAATAAGTGACGACAGAATTTCTTCGATGATCCATGACCGTTGGTCTTCGTGGTTTGCAAACACCTTGAAGACATCAGATTAGCCCATTTCTACCATCAAAAAGTCACTCACACTTCGAATGATCGAAAGTGCATCAAAGCGAAGACCTCTCATTCCGCTGTTTCCCAAGGTGCTCAACACGACATTCTCCCGTTTACCCTTATTGTCACTCTCGGGAGACTCGGCAACAAAAAATGGTCCTATTGCGATATAAACCGCTTGGATGATGATTGCATCCGACATGCTAATTCCATCTGCGGAAAATAGGGAGTTAATACGAGGAAGAGCGGCAGCAAGTGCTTGGAAGAGCTCGGTCAATAGCTTCCGTAGTTCTCCACAGTTGGAATGTGTGTAGTGAAGGAGGCAATTAAGTTGAGGGGACGCAGTTCCGCTGACCGCTGCGCCCTCTACAAAAGGATAGACGACCATGGTAAGCTGATTCTTAACAGTATTAAGGCAAGCTGTGATTAACTCCTCTGAGTACAGCTGTAGTGCGACTGAGTGAAACAAACGAAGCCGAGAATGAAAGTTCGCAAACCTGTTTCGTGAGACCCTCACCACTCAAGAGTGCCATGCAACATTCCGCGGCAAGAATGCTATCCCGAGAAACTTCCAATTGAGTGGCCAGCCCGTGAACGTCGGAGTCTGTGAGGTGTTGGGAATGCGAATCGCGTACTATTGGGCTGTCCTCCACTGGTGGTTTTTGAGCACTTTTTGATTTGCTGGGTGACAAGGGTTGTGCAAGGAAGGTGGAAGTGCGTAGAGGATCTAGATCTTCTCCCGCCTTGATCGAGCGCTCTAAGATTTTCATTAATCTTGACAAAATGGGTGTTTCAATGTCTCCAAGTGTGCCTCGTGTCTTAGACCTAGACCCAACGTTAGAAACACCCTCGCGTGTTGGACGTCTCGCTCTCTTAGAGGGACTCGCTAGTTGACTGATGTATTTCGTCAATTTTCTCACGATGATTGGCTGGAGATGTGGCTGGTTGGAGTCAACGGTACGGGGTGAAAAGTATTCGGTCGGGAGATCGACAAGTTCGATGTCGGCTGCAAGGGAATCTTCAGCCTCGAGTATGTCTTCAATCAAGGTGTTGATCTTCTCAGGGGGGACAGGTGTCTTCCAAGTGGAAGCAGGAACCTTGACATATGCCAGTACTTGGCGGGACGACTTTGACGACTTGAGAGATGGTGTTTCGCTCGTCGACCTTGTGCATGGCACATTTGTGGGATTGGATGCGTGTATGCGCTTTGGAGACGGTTGGATAGGCTTCGAGGTTAAATCCAAGAGCTGAGCTGAGCGATTAAGGAAATCCTTGAAGAAGGGGCCCGATTCCTCTGGCTTATAGACGCGTTGTTGTGATGATTGGCTAGGATGGCCAAGAGCCAATGCGAGGGACGAGGAAGACGCCCGGATTCCAGGCGGTGGTGGTGATGTCGGATATGCTGATGTTGGATTGAATCGTTGGAGAACGGAGTTAGCAATCGCCGGTGGGTTACAGGAGGGGTCGGAGGGTACAAAGGTCCAGCTACAAGGAGCCACGTATGGTGAGCCATAGGAGAGATAGCGAACAGACTCATCCCTAGTAGTCTGCCAGAACTGGGAATGTTGATCAGGCGTAGAAGGGTCGGAGAGATAACTAAGTTCGCGAGCGTAGTCAGAGAATGGAGATGTGGAAGGAGGATGTGTTTGATAGGAGATTGCGGAGTAATGCGCGTGCATGTACGTCGGGGGTGGGGCAGGGGTAGAGAGGTTGCTGATATGTCTTGTCACTGTTGAATGCTCTAGTCAGCGTCGAGAATCTAGATTGACAAACGACGTACCATGTGCAGAGGGCGTTGCAGAAGCGGAGGGGTATACAGCGAACAGTCTGTGGGCCTCGTACACGGCGTCGGAGGCGTGTCCCTGCGGGTGCGGGTGCATACCACCATTTTTGGCTGGAGGGGGCACATCTGGCAGCGCATCCCATGCGGAATGCCTGTTCACCATCCCAATGCTAAAGGAAGTACTGGAGGCACGCCTTGAACCTGTACTATGACCTACTTGGGTTTTTCCCACGGTTCTGATTGAAAAGCACAGCAGGTATACACCATCGTTCACGCACAGCGAGCACAAGCTTGCTTCCTTGCGATGAATACCGTGTCTATGGCGTACCCACTGAGGCACCTTGAATTCAGTGCACCACGACCAGGGGAGGTCCTGGGCTCTCTGAGGGTGGAAAGGGTTGCACCCTTGCTGGTGCCACTATGGTGTGATAGACACCAACTAGCCCCCTAAAAACAAACAGACAGTTTCATCACAAAAGCTGCAAAATAGGATGATATACTGATGTTTTTTTTTGCCATCACATGTAGTGAAGATCATATAATGAGCTCAGTGTTTATGAATTAAAATCATGTTAGACAGACTTAGACTAGTGGTAGTGGGCCAACAAGTGTCCTGATTTTCACTTATTTAGTAAGTAATCATAAGAGCCTTTTTACAATCATAAAAATTGAAGTTGTTTGAAGCATTTTTTAGGGAAGACTTTAGAAGATATGGTTTTTCCATTACAGCAGCTTTCAAAAGTTGGTGGAATTGTCTTTTTTTTTCAAACACAGTTTAGTGATCACTTGTGGTCACATGTCCAGGACCCAGATGCATCATATGTACTGTACCTCATCTTGCAGCAAACACTGTAGTCAATATTAGTGTACTTTTTACAATGCTGCATTATTTGGACTGGATCATGCATTGCAAGACATCATGTGATCCTCCATGATCCCTTTCTCATGCTTTGCAAGAGGCACCCTCACTTGGGAGTCCTGACCATTCTGTGTTGCAAGACATCACCATAATCATTTAGATGGCATCATATTAGTAGTATATTACCAGTGCAATACACCACATGACTCCTGCAACATTTCTTGTGCTCTTGAAAGAGGTTCCTCACTCAGAAGTTGCTATTCCCAACCATTTCATGTTGCAGAACATCACCCCAAATCATCCAGACAATCTAGACACTATTGTGCAAGACATCACACCACACAACTCCTGCAACATTCTTTCTTGCACTTTTATAAGAGGTTTTTTCATCTTTGAGTTGTGACTCTTGACCATTTTGTATTGCAAGATATCATTTTGACCATCTAGATGGCACAGTACAAGGTACCATGCCATGCAACTCCTGCAACGTCCTTTCTCACACTTTTGCAAGTGGTCCTTTCATTTCTGAGTCACTATTCCTGACCATTTTGTGTTGCAAGATGTCACCCCAAATCATATACATAGACTGTCTAGACAGCATCATACCAATATATGTATCATGTGGACAGTTTTTTGACTTAAAGTTTTGATTATATATGTTGACCCTGGCATGTTGTGATGTCATTACGTGCATCCATCAAGGGTTCTATTATGTTACCTTTATGTAATGAGTATGATACAACATATATAAACCCCATCATCCTTTGCTTATCTTCTCACCATCACCATGAAATCCATTTCTATCTCTTAAAAACAAAACATCATCTTTTTTGCCTTTCTTGACCTATCTATTAGGAAGATTGTCTCATAGACTGGTCTATGGAAGTCTACAATATCCCAGGTTCTTCAGGAAACCAACCAGAGAGGCCTAGGCTTCATAGTGGTCACCCTTCCAAGCTTTCCTCCATCAACAAGAGAGCTATTGTTCAGCAAATCATTATTGGGAAGGCCAAAGATGCTGTTCAAGCCACTCATTTCATCAATTCTATTGTTAATAGTCCTCTTTCTTCCCAAACAGTGAGGAATACCCTTAAAGAAGCCTCATTGAAGGCTGTGGTGAAGAAGAAAAGCCTTTGCTTTCTACTGGTCACAAGAAGAAGAGGTTAGCTTTTGCTCTCAAGTATCAACATTGGACTGTGGAGGACTGGAAGAGTGTTATATGGTCAGATAAGACCAAAATCAACAGAATTGGGTCAGATGGACAAGAGTATGTGTGGAAAAAGAAGGGTGAAGGGCTTATTTCTAGAGAGGTTAAAGGTACAGTCAAGTTTGGAGGAGGTTCACTCATGGTTTGGAGATGTATAGGGTGGAATGGTATTGGGATTTTGAGTGAGGTCGAGGGAAGGATGAATACTGGACAATATGTGGCCATTTTGAAGGAAGAGTTGTTTCAAAGCATGAAGGAATCTGGAATCCCAGAATATAACATTATCTTTCAATAAGATAATAACTCCAAGCATACCTCTAGAAGAGCCCAGAAATGGTTTGAAGAGCAGAATATCAAGCTTCTAAACTGGCCTGCACAATCTCCAAACCTCAGCCCCATTGAACACACTTGGAATTACCTCAAAAAATCTCTCTCAAGTTATGAAAGTGCTCTAATAGGGGTTCATCAATTGTGGAAAAGGGTGGTGGTGGAGTAGGGGAAGATTTCTGTGGAAGAGTGTCAAAAATGAATAGAAAGCATGCCTAGAATGGTTGAGACAGTTATCAAGGCCAAAAGAGCTCATACCAAGTACTAGATAGCTAGATTTTTATTAAGTCAAAAAACTGACCATATGACATGTCATTTTCAAATGGCTGCTATTCTATCCATTCTTATCCAAATCACTTACTTCTTGGACCAATAGAAAGCTGAGCATCAGTACATCATTCCATACACTTGTTGCTTAGGGCAAGGACTGTTATGCTCAACTTGGATAGAGGTGAACGTAGACCTGGTCGGTTCAAGGGTTCTATCTAAGATGAATTTTCATTGTAGATGGTTCAAGGGTTCAAGGGTTTCGAGAAAGCATCCACTCAGAGTAGGGTGAGGACTTCAAGGAAGACAAGGGATCCAAGGGATCAAGGAACAATGCAAGGTATAATGCTATTCCAGGTAGGTCAAGCATAAGGTACATTGTTGGTATCATAGGGTTTATATAGAAAAGGGAAAAGGGAATTACTAAGCAATAGAATGCGAAGGAATTCCTGAGAATATTTAGTAATACACAGCAAGTGAGATGAAAGAAGAAATGATGATGTCAAGTGGGCTGTACAGCGAGATACGTGTCCGATAGGAATGCATAGGAAGGTAATCAGGATAACAAGACATCCAATAGGAACACTCAGAGAAGTAAACAGGATGACGAGAAGAGAAAATGAATAGGGGTGAATTGTAACATTACCCTCCAAGTACGTTTAAAGCTATGAAGAGAACAATAAGAAAGGAAATAAAAAATCATAGTCTGCACCCGGTGAACCAGTAATGTTGGTGATGGCAGTGTCATCCCATATATCATCACCATGATCTTTGTCGGCATAGGAAGAGTTGTCAATGGAAGAAGATTGGGATTGTTGATAGGATTGGACAAGGGGACAGTCCAAATATTGTCTGCTACATCTCCAAGTGCAACAGTGGCAATGGGGGGCAGAGGCGTTTGCAGAAATCATGCGAGGAACATAGAAATGCGGAAGAGGAATAGGAATCGGGATGGTAGAGGAAGCACTGGTTGTGGAGAAGAGAGTGTGTTGTGAAGAGCGACAACGCCAGGGACAGCATGAGGCAATGTGTCCTGGTTGGATAATTCGGCAATGGTGGCAATGATAATTGGGACAGTTGGCCATGAAGTGGCCTTCTCGCTGACAGTGAAAGCAGTGGTTTGTAGGGTTGGAAGGAGGTCATTGTCCTTCAGCTTCATGCCATGCAGTGAATGTATGGAAGCCAGGGGGAAGAAGTTGTTGGGCAACAGCAAGGGCCATTTTTTTGGCTTGTTGTTCCTCAATGGAGAATTTGGCAGACAATGCAGAGGGTGTAGATGGGACAGGAGAAGGGGGAGGGAAGAAGGGAATTGGTGTACTGGTTCATTGTTCCTGTCGAGCCTGTACTTCTCCTAGCTGATGGTGGTAGTGATCGATTTCTGAGATAGCAAGAGGCATTTGTAACTGATGAAGGGTTGAGAGGAGGTTTCCCTTGGTTTGGATTTGGATTTGTCAAAGG
Source organism: Aureoboletus auriporus (assembly GCA_038089615.1). NCBI lineage: Eukaryota > Fungi > Basidiomycota > Agaricomycetes > Boletales > Boletaceae > Aureoboletus > Aureoboletus auriporus. The sequence continues at coordinate 82,568 of JBBPLF010000053.1, forward strand.
ATACCAATGTGAAAAGTGATGCTTTCATTGGACAATGCTAAGGAGAGGAGATTTGTGAGACGTTGGTTTTGTAAGAAGGCTCGATGGAGGTTCCACAGTGGAGACTCCATGTCAAAATGGCTCCTGAAGTAAATGGTCATCTGGGGGTTGGTGATTTGTCTGGCCATTAAGTTGAGGGCTGCAGCAGTAGGGACTTCCTGGGTGCGGAAGGCAGAGAGGGAAAGATCAACAGATTGGACAGGTTCATCAGTTGATGCAGGAGGGGTATTGGCAATGGTGGAGCCCCAGGATTTGGTGCTCCAAGGTTCAAGGGGTGCGGATGAAGGAGGGCAAGAAGAAAGTCTGTCAGACAAAGGTATAGTAATGGAAGAAATGGAAATAGAAGGAACTGGGATAGTAGATCAGTGAGAGTAGATGATAGGCATAATGAGTCATGATTTGTAGTGCCAAGGACAGTTGTCGTATTTTTTATTGCAAAAGTATTGATGTTTGAGGGGATAAGATGGTGGAAGGTTGTTGCAAAAGAGAAAGAAGAATTTGTAGAAGGGGAGTCTGGGTTGGAATTCAAAGTTTCGTTTATAAAGCATTCTTCTGGAAGGCGGAAGGGTGACAGTTTTTATAGTCAAGGAGGGCAGACTTTGCATGTTTCAGATCGCGCTCAGGAACCCATGAGTCATCCTTGGCTGTGTATCCTTTCCATTGGATCAGGAAGGACCAACGGGATGGAGTTCCTCTGTGGCGTAGAATTTTCTTGATTTCATATTCTTCTTCTCCAGCAATAAGGTCAGGTGGTGGTACAGGTAAGTTCGGACTGTGTACATTGTTTTTGTAATAGGGTGATAAGAGGGAAGTGTGGAACATGGGGTGGATTTTCCAAGTTTGGGGTAGTCGGAGTTGGTATGTGATCAGGGATAGGACTTTAACAATGGTAAAAGGTCCTTCTCATTTCAATGTGAACTTTGGGTTGGCAATGGATCATTTTAAGTTCCATGCTTTTAGCCAAACCTTGTCTCCTTTTTGGAATGGGGAGAACATTTTTCTGGTTTGGGAGGCCATGACTTGTCTTGCTAGTTCATGGGCAGCAAGGACTTCATTGTGGGCAATGGTGAGGGTTTTCAGTCTTTCCTCAACAGCGGGAAGGGTGGTTTCTGGAAGGATGGTGGGTAGAGCACGGGGTTCATATCCCATCATGAGGTAGAATGGGGATTGTTGGGTGACAGAGTGAGGGCAGTGATTGTGGGTGAATTCGGTGTGGGAGATAGAGTCGGACCATGAGGTGGGGTTATTTCCACAGAAGATGTGGATATATGTTTCAATCTTTTGGTTTACTTGTTCAGTTTTGCCATCAGATTGCAAGTAATATGCATCGCAAATGGTATGTTCATTGAGGTATTGATAGTCTTGGCAGGGGTGAAGACCTCCATCCTTCTTCTTAATGAAAAAGAAAGGAGAGGCTTGGGGGGAGTTGGACAGGCAGATATTCCCAGAAGTAAGATGTTTGTCAAGGAAGGATTCAGTTGCCTTTCGTTGCTCGGGAGAGAGAGAATAGACTTTCCCAATTTTTGGAATGAATGTTTCTTTGGTGTTGATTTTGTGGTTGTAGGGATGAGAAGGGGGTACATGGTCAGTAGCCTCTTTTGAGAAAACTGAGGTGAAGTGTTGGTGTTACAATTTTCCCTTATAACCCCTCTTTTCCCTATGTCTATGGACTCATCGTCTCTCCTTGTGTCTTTGCTAGACACCTATCTTCTTCTCCTTACTAGGTTCTTTCGCTTTTTTGACCCACTTGTTGAGTCACGCTTTATCTTTTCTTACATAATAGACCAAATCTCTCCTCATCATCATTCTCCTTATATGATGACTCATGTTCCTTTACTCATCCAAACATAACCCATACTGTGCACATCGCCTTATGCAGTGTGCAATCACATAGCTCCTGCTGCACTCACAGGATTGCACAGCAGCACACATCATATAAGTAGCTACATGGTCCTGCTTGTATCTCCCCAGCTAGTTCTACGCAATCCAGCGTTGTTACAGTACTTAGCATATCCACGAGCCCCTAGTGTGCACATAGGATAGTGAGAACACTTCTTCTTTTTGCTTCGCCCACAACAAGTCTCCGAACTACTTCGAGTGTTCGCTGTGCTACGTTCCAATGCCCAGCGTTAACAAAAGAACTAGCTCTTCAACCTCATCTCTGTCTCCCAACAGAAAGATACACCCACCATTTCTGGACAAGGATCCCGACAAGGATGGACCATATGTCCCCCTTCTGATTCATCGGACAACACTCCTACACAGTCCATGCTCTTCGCACTCCCAGCACCAATCCCCACTGAGGACTGGAGGGTCCAAGAAGCACCACCAATCCATAGACAACCGCCCCCCCCACCACCCGAAGAACCTCACTCCGACATAGAAATGTCAGACCACGGAAGCAAAGACATTGAACTCAAAGCTGGACTACCAGCAGATTTCTCTGGAGATCCGAAGGATGCTATACGTTGGAAGATGGCCATGACAGCCTACTTCAATATGAACCAAAAGTTTTACAACGAGAATGCTAAGATCTTAACTGCCCTCACAAAGATGAGCAAGGGTCAAGGAAGCGCTTTCTCGGAATCCATCTATATGCAGCTTGCCAACAACACTATAAAGGACCTTACCTTTGACAAGCTCATGGAATTTTTCAAGAAGACCTTCTTCCCCTTTGACTACAAGAACCAAGCCAGGGATCAGTTGGACAAATTAGTGCAAATAGGGAAGAGCAATGCTGGATACACCAACTACATCACTGCCTTCCAGGCCACAGAGGCCATAGTGGGAATAGACGATGAACTGACCAAGATAAACTACCTCATGAAAGGACTGGACCCAGATATCTCCACAAAGATCCTCTTCATCAACCCCATTCCTGACAAACTCTCTAAATGGCTTAGGCTTGCTGGAGTATTCCACGCTCAGAACAAGAGGATAGAGGACCTGCGAAAGGGACAAAAAGTAGACTTCCAAAACAAAGGAAGATCCACTAGAGACCCTAATGCCATGGACGTTGATGCTATCCACATCAACTACACCCAGCTTTCACCTGTAGAAAGGGCAGAACACATGAAGAACAACAAGTGTTTCATATGCCACCGGGTAGGATGTCACTCCAAGAAACATCCCTGAGACAAACGTCCTGAAGGACAAGGAAAGAGCAACAACTAGGCCCCTCCTCACCCACAGAGGAACCCCACCAGGAAAGAATAGGTCAGAAAGACCAAGTTCGAAGAATACCAGGATGCTTTAAAAGAGAAGGGCATTACTGAGGAGGAACTCATACACACACTTGACATCCTCTATGACCTCGACAAGCCAGAAACCATTGCCACAACCTGGGTTGAAGAAAAAGAAATCCCAAAGAAGGATTTTTAGATGGGAGGAAAGGGTCGACGCTCTCCAATCCCAAAGTAATAGCACCTGTGTTCTTATCTGATCCAAACAGTGAATCTATGCGAATTCCTATTTCACTGTTCAAACAAGAAAATGACCAAATTGTTGACACGTTTGCCCTTATCAACTGTGGGGCAAGCAGAGACTTCATAGATTGCAATCTAGTGAAGAAAGGATATAAACAGATCTGACTGGACAAACCAAAGAAGGCACAAAACGCGGACAGATCCCCGAATACCAAAGGAATCATTTGCCACAAAGTAATCCTTACCATCCAGATTGGAGAAGTAAATGAGAAAAGGGAATTCCTCATTATCAACTGTGGAAAAGAAAACCTAATTCTCAGAATGACATGGCTCCGAGAAACCAACCCTTCAATAAATTGGACCACTGGAGAAGTCGCACTACTAGATAAACCAAAAACCCCACAACACAACTCTCCAAAAGCGATATGCCAAAGATACCTCGTCCAATACCTAGAGTTGGACCCAGATGAGAAGATAGCTAAGATGTGGAGGAGAAGGATTGACAAAAGAATTGAAACCCTCATCAGAAAAACTACGATTGCCACAGAACTTGCCTCCCACAAACAATCCAAGGAAGAAGAACTCCCACTGGAATACAAGGACTTTGCCGATATCTTTGCTGAATGAGAAGGAGATGAGTTACCACCATCCCGACCATTTGACCATGGAGTGGACCTCAACCCTACCTTTGTACCTAAAGTGGCCAAGGTGTACCCCCTGAACCCCAAGGAAAAGGAAGCCTGTAAGGATTTCATCGACGAACATCTGAAATCCGGGAAAATCGTCCTATCCAAATCCCCACAGGCATCCCCATTTTTCTTTGTACCAAAGAAAGATGGATCCATATATCCATGCCAGGACTATTGATATCTCAACTCCCATACTATCAAAAACACCTACCCACTTCCCCTTATCTCTGATCTCATCAACCAACTTAAGGAATCATCCATTTTCACCAAAATGGACATCCAATGGGGATATAACAACGTCCTTATCAAACCACAGGATAGATGGAAGGCTGCGTTCATAACACCCATGGGTCTTTTCGAGCCAACTGTGATGTTCTTTGGCATGTGCAACTCCCCAGCAACATTCCAAGCATTGATGAACCACACCTTCTTGGATCTTCTATCTGAAGGATGGCTCATCATCTATATGGATGATATCCTCATCCACTCCAACGATCCAATAATACACCAGGAGCGAACTTGCTGAGTCCTACAAAGACTCTGAGAACATAAACTGTCCCTGAAACTGAAAAAGTGTTTTTTTCGACAAGGAAGAGGTAGAATACCTTGGAATGATCATCTGAGCAGACTGGATCCAGATGGATCCAGTGAAACTAAAAGCCATAGACGAATGGCAACCCCCCAAATCTGTCAAAGCAGTTCGATCGTTCATCGGATTCTGTAACTTCTATCAGAAGTTCATCTCCAACTTCTCCACCAAGGCAAAACCTCTACTTGACTTAACCAGAAAAGGCGCAAAATGGGAATGGACTGGAGAATGTGATAAAGCCTTCTCCGCTATTAAGTGAACCTTTACCCAGAAACCCATCCTCCAGATGCCTGACGTCACAAAAACCTTCACTTTCATGATGGACACCTCTCTAACAGCCATAGGAGCTGTCCTTATGCAGAACGACAGTAATGGAAATCTACACCCTTGCGCCTACCTCTCTAAAACCCCGTCACCTGCGGAACAAAACTATGACATCTACGATCGAGAACTCCTTGGAGTCATCTGTGCCCTAGCGGAATGGAAGCACTACCTACAAGGAACAGGACTCCCAGTAATGGTCATCACTGACCACAAAAACCTTGCATACTTCAAAGCACCACAGAAACTTTTCTGAAGACAGGCACGATGGATGCTGTTCCTTCAGGACTTCGACCTCCACTTCTCCCCCGTACCCAGAACACAAATGGGACCCACCGATGCTCTGTCATGACGAGACAAGGTAGACACTTCCACCAACAACCAGGAGGTCACCCTCCTCCCTGAAGACATCTTCATCTGCACACTCAACTCTGCCTTAGTTGAGAAAATTGCTGAATCTACCCCTTCTGACCCGCTGGTTATCACCGCCCTTAAAGCACTAAACGAGGACACCCCCCTGATTTCTAAATCCCAACCACATGACTGGGAATACACTGATGGAATGCTCCATTACAAACATTGTCTCTATATCCCAGAACCAGCGCGACAGGGGCTGGTCCACCTCATCCATGAGAGTAACCATGGAGCACACAGTGGAATCTTTCACACTACCAACCTTTTACAGTGCGATTATTGGTGGCCTGGTATGACCACCTTTACTCGCAAATTCATTCAAGGATGCGCAGTCTGCCAGGCAAATAAAATCAATACTCATCCCACTACACTGGCATTGAATCCACTCCCTTCTACCTGCACTCGCCCCTTCCAACAGGTCTCAGTTGACCTCATCATCGATCTCCCTCCTTCTCTCACCTTCGATTCTATCATGGTCATGGTCGACCATGGGCTTACTAAGGGGGTAATCCTCATCCCTTGCCATAAAACTATTGATGCCACTGAAGTTGCCCAATTATTCTTCACAAATGTATTCCGACACTATGGACTCCATGACCACTGCATCTCTGACAGAGGACCCCAATTCGCATCTGCCTTTGCATGAGAACTTGCCAGACTCCTAAAATACAATCTAAAACTCTCATCTGCATACCACCTCCAAACCGATGGTGAAACCGAGCAAGTGAACCAAGAACTCAAGACTTACTGGCACATATTCTGTGATGGACACCCAGAACAATGGGCTGAACTACTCATCATGGCGGAATTCTCCCACAATTCAGCTGTTCACTCCTCCACCCTGAAATCCCCTTTCTCTCTCATCCTGGGATATGAACCCCACTCTTATCCTCCAATCGGAAAGACATTCCTCCCCGCTTTGGAGACATGCCTATCAGAACTAGAGGAAGCCTGATGGGAAGCCCTTGCTGCGCATGAAAAGACCCAATGGATCATGAAGGAATGAACCTCTTCCAGGTTCCACCCCTGGGAAGTTGGTGACAAGGTCTGGCTGGAAGGAAGAAACCTTCGACTGCGGTACCTATCAAAAAAACTATCCCCTAAACAAGAAGGACCATTTGAAATCACACAGGTTATCTCCCCTGTGTCATACCACCTCAAACTACCACCCACCTGGAAGATACATGATGTCTTCCACACCTCTCTCCTATCCCCTTATTGAGAAACTGTGAAGCACGGCCCCAACTTCTCGGACCCACCACCTGAGTTGATCGGTGGAAAAGAAGAGTACGAAATAGATTCCATCCTCTCACACTGTGGAACATGAGGATGAAGGCAGTATCTAGTATCCTGGAAAGGATACTCTGCAGCAGAAAATACTTGGGAACCGGAGGGAAACCTCCAACATGCACAAACACTCCTGGATGAATATAAGTCCGCTTGACCAAAAGATTTCCCCCAGTAAATGCTCCGGAGAAGAAACTTTGAGTTCCAACCAGGCCTCCCTTTCTACAAGTTCTTCTTCCTCTACTGCAATGACCTTCCCCTGTCCCATCCCCTCAAACATCAATACTTCTGCAATAAACTATACAGTGGCTGCCCCTAGCACTACGAATCATGACCCAACAATCCTCTTTTCTGAACACCTATCGCAACTGCATCATGGCCAGGGGAACCTATGAATCCCTCATGGCCCAAAAGAATCATCTAGAACTGCCTTATCCCTACTACATCTGTTCCAATCACCTTCCCCCTCGCTTGCAAAGGATCCTCTTCGCCTCTGTCTTGACTACCCCTGCCCTCACCCTGCACATGGGATTAGACCTGCGCTACAACTACAACAAAAAGACCAAAGATCTATGCAACCTTTTCCGCACCTACCAAGTCGTCCGCCTCACCACCCAACAGCTCGTCCCTCATGATTCTCTTGAACAATTCTTGTCTACCATGCAAACTGGAGTGGACGAAGCACGCTCCCTTACCCTCGACCTCCTATACGAGGAAGGTTTTGGACATCTAGTAGACTGTATCGACGAAAACCTGCTCCGACCCATCGTGGAACCACTTTTCAAGATCATGAGTGTCCATGAGTATAGGGTCTACATAGGAGATGCCTCCTGTGCCATACCTTTCGACCCTCACCTGGACACACCTGTAACAGTGGAAAGAACTCCCTCTCCTGTCCTCCAAGTCCCACCTCCTCGCTCCCCCAAAAGAACATACTTTCCCACTCCAATCCCCATTCCAGAGTCCCCTAAGATTGACACCCATGTCTCCACTGCCTCTGACGTTCCAGAGGACTCTCCTGTGGCCACCCGTTCGCCCACTCCTGCCCCTGAGGACATGCAACGAAGAGCTCTTACTCGCCATGAGAGCCTGTTACCACCAAGGCTCCCACAGGCAACCATGAGTGCATTAGACAGTACCCTTCGCCTTCTACTTCATTCCTTTCGAGGAGCTAGATCAGTCTCCTTGGATGGAGCTGGCACCTCTCGGGACCCTATCAATGTCAACACATCCCATGTCCCAGCATGTCTCCCTAAGAAATGACTCCGCTGCCACCAATGTGGAAAACCAGATCATCTCCACGTCTTCTGTGGGAAATACACTTGCCCCTGGTGCCATAAACATGCCCCAGGACACGTCCAGGGATGCCCTTGAAGAAGATGTGGGGAATGCGACGAGTATGGGCACATTCGTGCTGATTGCCCGGTTTATAACAGGCTCGACCGTGATGATGGCTTTCTCGATGGCGACCTCGACCTCACCAACTATGAGGTCAACGAGGGAGATACTGAGGGCCCAGATCGTTGAGCAGGTGCTTCAACGTTACGAAGAGGGTAATGTTACGATTTTCCCTTATAACCCCTCTTTTCCCTATGTCTATGGACTCATCGTCTCTCCTTGTGTCTTTGCTAGACACCTATCTTCTTCTCCTTACTAGGTTCTTTCGCTTTCTTGACCCACTTGTTGAGTCATGCCTTGACTTGTTGAGTCACGCCTTACTTGTTGAGTCACGCTTTACTTGTTGAGTCATGCTTTATCTTTTCTTACATAATGGACCAAATCTCTCCTC
>JBBPLF010000054.1:0-91092 GCA_038089615.1 Aureoboletus auriporus
AGGCTACAAGTTTGCTCCCCGCGACGAAGATTCTGTGGATGACGAAGAGGAGTTGGACTGGAGAGATGCCATCCCAGATAACTGGGACGGTACTGAGCCCCGGATTATAACGGTGCCCATATCGCGGGAGAAGTATCCTCTCGAGGGGATCAGTGGGGTATGGACCTTTGAAAAAGCCGGCACCAAAGGAGAGACGTTGAAGGTCCAGATCATCGAAGCGGCCGCATCACCTCTTCAGCTCATTCTTGCATTCCACTCCAGTACGTTCTCGTTGCCTTGGGATGTCATTCGTATCGTAAGCTTTCCCAGCATGTGTCATGAACCTTATCACGTCCGAGGCGGCATACTCGCTTTATCCCATGGCGACGTTCGCGATGCGCAGCTCCCTCGTAATGTACACCGGGCGAAATACAGAGAGAGCGCTCGCAAAATACGTCAAGCGTGGCTGGCGTGTCTACTTCTTTCCTACCCCGCAAGACCTGGCACATGCAATGAATCCGCCTTTCATGCTCAACAAGACACGGTGGGTCGGTGATGCCCACACGTGGGTGGTACCACTGGACCAAACGGGCGTCGCAGAGCGACCTCCCCTGAGCCCGGCTTCAGCGCCCCTCAAGTTTGATCACGTCCGTTGTAACGGGTGGACGTTGAGAATGTGCCCGCAGGCTTTAGACGGTGCCTATCACTGTCATTCGTATGCGCTGCAGACGACCATCTTTCGATACAATTATTTGATTCCGGACCAAGATTTGTTGCTTATCATCAGAGACTGGGCGAATAGACAGGGAAAGATGTGTCATCGGCTTTTTCTGAAAAAGGATTGGGTTTAGTGTGTTTTTCGATTTCTTTGCTACATGATCGCTGGTTAAAGCATAGCGTGTTTTACTCAGGTTCGATTCCGATCTCCCGGGTTTCCTGCAGGTGAAATTGTGAAGTAGTCCTGGCAAAAGTGTTTGTCCTTGCAGGTTTGCAGTCGTCGATTCATCTATTCTGAGCCAATGTTGTATTTGCCTCGGTAGCCTTACATTTTGTTTTATTAGTGTAATAAATCAATTCATTCGAGTAGGGTGACGTGCGAACTTGTCTATACTGCTCATGTCTTGCTCTATCCCCGCTCGTGTTTTCATTGTCGCTCTTTGCTGCGTGTTAACTGCTATCGTACTCGACTCTCTGCTGGTCAGACAAATCATATTCTCACCCTCCGTCAGCGGGCTTTAGTCGATGATATGGAACACCATGCAAGTATCTTTTTCGGGGCGATCGGTGCGTGCCCGGTTCTCGATTGCTTGTTGTTCGCTCTGACGATCGACAGTCGATGCACCCCACTCTTGGGAGTTGATCGCCAAGGGTGTCCCGCAGTGGTTCGCGTTCTGGGCCGTGGTTGGTCTGAGCACGCTGTTCCACCACGTCCATCAACCAAGTCTAGGTGCGTCTTGAGTCAATCTTTTTTATTTTATTTTTGGGTTCCTAACGCGTTTACGTGCACAAGATCTGTATAGCTTACTTGGTCAGCGTCTGTCGTGGCTCACGACCTCCTGGTTCTCCGGTACGTCGTCCTCGTGCATCAGAATTCATATGTTGACCGTAACCAGGTCTATCCACGGATCTTGCGTTGCTTGCACTGACACATTCGGTCCCTTCGCGTTCGGGCCTTTCTCCTTCCCCGAGTAAACGTCGTTTTCAACGTCATGTGCGAACGCCCAGCAGAGTGCCCGAGATCGCGTTTTAATCATGCGTCGGATTGTATGGACTTTGTTTTCTTCTTTCGAGCTACGTGTTACGTTCAACGTTGTGACGAACTGGCATGCACTTCGCTTCAAAGACTTTGGTAGCAATACTCTTTGGACACTCGGTAGACGTCCAATGGATGTATGACTACTACACCGAGCTCCGAAACCATTTACTATGAAATTTCTTCAATCAGGCCGACAAGACAAGTGTCAAGAAAAGAGATATCGTTGCGAGATATCCGCTGTCATCAAGTTGTTTGGAACTACGAAGGAACCAAACGAGTCATCTGTATACTTCGAAATTCGAAGTCAAAAATTGATCAGCGCATGCTTCTCGAACAAAATAATATTTGGAGTGCCTACTCGTCCAAATCTCCCAACGTCAATGGTTCATGATCGTCATTGTCCTCCGTTGCGGCCAACTCGTCCGCAATACAGACTTTAACAACTCTGCCGCTTCGCAGGTTATCAAGGGAAGGATCATCAATTTCCAGCATGTGGGCATGAATGAGCTGTGAGTGCGATTCGAGCCATAATACCTCCAGTGCGCCAAGTGAGGTGAACGTGAGAGACCTTAGCGCCGTGACTCCAACCAAATAGAATGTGAGTAGCAAAATAGTGACAGACGCCCCAAGGGCAAACACAAGCTATGTTGTTTCAATGGTTATATTCTGGGGGTTCACAACGGAAGAGACCTACAGGGATTGTGTTGATCTGTGGATATTGTTAGCGAAGTCATCATTCTACTTCCTTACTGGAATCTGGAATCAATCACTTACATTCAGCCGTAGTTGCACTATGATATCTGTAACCTCACTCGTCCCCTTAGCGGGTTCGAAGCCGTAAACCATATGACTAGCTAAACATGCCAGTTATCACTGACTATAGAAAAGTGATACCTTCGTGGACTCACCAAGCCATATTGACTGAGCTGCGAGCCCGGACACAGCATTCTCCAAATCGAAACGACCAACGGTGGTTGCCGGGGCTGAGCTGGATCCAGTGGCAATCGCACTCAGGCTCTCGGTCACATTAATTCCGACATTCTCCATAATGTAACTAGAAAGTTCAAGTTATCGAGCATGAGATCATATCAATGCAACAGGACGTACACATCCAGAATTGTGAACGCGTCACAGTTTTCCGAACCTATAGTGCCAACAGAGCAGCTGAACACAAGTGTTGGGGCGCTCTCCATCATCATTAATATCTGAATTTTGTGGTTGCGTTACATGAGCGAGGACGGGTGTGAGAAATATCATACTCCTTGGTTGAGCTCCGACAAGTTACTGGGTGGTGACCAAGGTGTCCATGATTGTGAGTGTGCGTTTGGCTGGGTTGAATCCAAACCACTCAGGACATTGTTTTGTAGGTCCAGGGTGTCCAAAACGGTCGTTTCATTCAGTGAGCAACCTACGATGTAGGTCAATACTGGGAGACTCTGTGAGTCCGAGAGATTTCCTGTCAGGTAATTGTTGGCTTTGGTATATCAGACGAAATTTGATTTGCCTTGAATATCAGACAGCGTCTGATTTATCATTACACTGACGGAGCTCCCAGGCGACAGTGAATCGACATCAAAGTCCATTGGAGTAGTCACCAGGAAAATCAAATAATCGTCACATCCAAGACACTATTAGCGCAAAGTATTTTACATTGAACTGCGTGCGATAAACAAACGATGGACGTACCGCATAAGTGCCTGGATCCACGAAAGTGACAGTATTGTTCCCTGAAATGTGGTTACGATTAACAAACAATCGGGTCCCGCATCGTACTTCCCAAATACGTACACACGGTGTAGAGCCGCATTTGAATTATGGTCCCAAATGGAGACACCGTGGCGTTAAGCCAAAAGTCGTTCGGATTCCAAGACAGATTTGAAAGTAAACCGCAGCTCGCATGAATGGTAGTGGCATTGACAGTGGCATTGACAGATGCGGCTGTGACTGAAGGGACGTCGTAGACTGTGCGGGCGGACAACCCCTCAGTTACAAGGTCGGGAAACTGGCTAACGAATGGAACAAGCGGAGACATGTTATTCCAATCGAAGTCTTGAAGATTGACAGACGAATTTGGCCAAGATAATGTTGACTGCACCACATTGATGATGGTGCTGTTGAATGTCTGAAACTGCATGATGGAAGACGAGGATATATGGAGAATTGAGATGCAAGCGAAGTATACCACAACGCAAAATATTGTCCACAATGACGATGGCACCTTCCTTTGTTGCCACAGGCAAGCTACTGCAGATCCAAGCCCTGTTGACGCAAAAGAGATATCGTGAATGGTAGTAAGGCCTTGTCTTGATGTCATAAGCCGACGTAAAACCAGTCGTTGGGTTACGAAGACGAGAACCGCAGTATACAGCTGAAATAAATATCAGGTGGATGTAAATCTAAGTCCAGTTTTGAGGAATAAACATACAGTGTAGAATAATTGCAATGAGGCGCTCAACACTGTTGTTATTCCAGTATTGTTCAATGAAATAACGACACGGCGTTCGGTATGGCGGGCAAATACAGCCACGAGGGCGAGATGGAACACGACTAGAAATCCATGAAGAATATAGCACGATAGGAACAGAAGGGATGGAATGCCAGCAAGAAAAGCAACTCGTCGGATGCATGAGGGCCTCCACGTTCGAGCTCCTTGGTTGGGTCCAGGTATCGCCGTAGTACCTAACAGTACATTTCGTTATGAAGAAGCGTACAATCTGAAGGAAATTGCAACTATACCTGTTGGCAAAGATGGTAGCCTGTGTGATAATGCCCCTTCAATATCCTCACCCTCCTTCAATCCAGATTTCGAGTTACTTCTGTTCACATTGCCGAGGCAAATATCAAACATTGCTATAGATCGCAGGATGTCCGAAGATGGGCATTCAACCATCATAAATCGCTTTCGAAGATTTTTGACATGAGCACCAATCCACAGCATCCCCAAGACAGAGACACCTTCAACGGCGGTATTCCGAGTTCTTGCAAAAACCCCGATCATGAAGGGGATAACCGCAAGCAAGATCATCGATACACTGCCAGAAACGATGACCTGTGGCCCAGCACGAAATAAGTCCGAGTTCATCGAGGGACCGTGACATATCAAGCAGGACTCACGGGAACTTCGTTGATCTAGGTAGTATCCGCAATTAAAAGGTGTTTTGAGTGATGGATGTCAGCGGACTTACATTTAGTCTCCATCTAAGAACATTTTCCGTGGCATGATTGCTGGTCAGTGAAAGTGTAAATCCACCATTGCTTTCGCCAAGCTGACCAGCTATCGGGTCCTTGTAAATGATGTGATAAAATGATTTTTAAAATGCACACCTAACCAGATCGATTCGGCTGCTAGTCGAGATACAATAGCTTCCATCTGGTACGGTGCAAGTGTTACTGAAGGGTTTGCACTTGATTCCGATGCTGATGTTATGTTGTTTGCAGTCGCATTTACACCAATTAGCGACATAAGATATCTTCAATACAGTCAGTTGGCTGAAGAGTGGAAGCGTTGTTACATTCATACATATCAGTAGTGGAAATTGCAGGGCATGCATGTTGCTGACAAAAGATGCTATAACCACTGAACTCGCCAGGGAAATACGAAGCATCCAAGGCATCCGAAATCTGATTTCAGGGCTCATGAGTATCATTGACATATATTGATTCGGACATCGTGGATGACGCACTCCTTCATAAAGAACTTGTGAGTCTGAGCCTGTTCCATTGTTTGTGGGAGACCACAGAGACCATTCTTGTGATGAGGCCTCCGAATTGCCTGCAATGGACAACAAGACATCATGTTGCACATCAAGAGTTGATTGATTGAGAGATAAATAAAGGGAACAGGCCACATAGTACACAGTTGTGTTCGAAGTTTGAATTTCGCCACCTGAATAAGGGCAACGTGAGTGACATATATTACATGTTATTGGTGTCCTAGTCTGACCATCTATTGGAGTATATTGCCAAGTCATATTGACACCGACTGGAACTTCTACGGAACTGTCCAGTTCCACGGCAGTGGTAACCATGAAGACCAATGGGCAGCCTACCAAAGTCGCGCAGTAACTTTCCCATGGAACATTGAAATACACGATCTCATCCTTCCCTACGCGATATGTTAGCTCATTCCAAACAATTTTACTCTAGCTTACACGGATTGGGAAAGCTTATGTTCCCAACATTGAGTATGGCATTGATGTCTGCGGTGCTGTTACTTGACGAGGTTGGTAGTAAACCGCAGTTAGCACGTAGAGTGCTTGCGTTCACAGACGCACTGGTAATATTCGAATTCCTGGTGATCGTGTCGTATAGTGTACTGTTCACCAGGCCCGACGTCGACAACATGGACGAGTTGAGGTTAAACACGAGCGGGACCAATGGTGTAATGTTGTCCCACGTAAGTGTAGAGAGGTTTACGGAAGGGCCAGGCCATGTTGAATTCGATGGTACCACCACGCTTACCGAGGCGTTGTATGGTTGAAATTGCATGATTGACGAGGATGCAACATGCAGGACGGAAATGCATGTCAAGTATAAGAAGACCAGTATCGCTGCGCAGGGCGACGCCGCGATCTTGGTTTGCTGCCACAACACGAGGATAGCAGCCCCGAGTCCGCCCCAGGCCTGAGATACGTCGTGCGTAGCGGTGAGCTTCTGACGCCGAGAAAGGGAGGTTGACAATGCGAGCTTTTCGGTCATAAAGACCAATAAGACAGTATAAAGCTGAGCTCGTGAATTTGGTTGGTACTTTGTCATCTGCGAAGTGTGAACGATGGGGCCACATACCGAGTAGAATGCTTGTAGGAAAGCGCTGAGTCCAGTTGTCAAGATGCTGTTATCGAACGGGAGAGTGAAAGTATGCTCTGGGTGATTCCATAACATAGCCACCAGAACGAGATGGATGATGCACAGGAGGACATGAAGCGAATAACACCAACGGTGCAATGGATGGGCACGAGACTGGTCGCCGGCGGTCAGAACTGTTTCTTCATGTGGAGTGGTCCAGGACTCCATGACCTCGTGTGTGTCGAGGAGAGGTTGAGATGGTGAGCCGTGGACAGCAGACTGGCAGTGGATGGTGTACCTGCAGTTCGAATTCTCCATGATTCAGTGATAAAGCCAGTATTTGGTAAATCGAAGCCTTCATGGGATGTGGAGCTTACTTACGTTCCAAGAAGACTCGACACTAAGTCCAGGGAGTCAGGGATTGTCCAGCGGGAAGATCGGTGGATTAGTCAAAGTGTGGAGCTAATGCAGCGTAACTCTTACACACTAACCAGTAAATTATGCACGCAGTACCCCTCCTTTTCGCGTCGTTGACCAGTCGTACAGAAGGTCTAGCTCCATGTGTAAGACCTGCTAGCGACAATAGTCGTTCATCATCACTCTTTGCATCCAAACGAGGAAACACGAGATTGGTATCTTTGATGCGCACAAAAGGCGCTGAACGAGTGTCATCGACCAAGCCAGGAAAGCACATTATCCAAAATGGAAAAACCGATGAAATGATTCTCGTGCCATGTGGGTAGTGCCAGCTTAACACGATACTGCTGGGCTCAGTGAGATCTGGAGAAATTGTGCTACGTACCGCGTCTGGTGCCGGTGAACGAATGATGCGGGAGAATTCGGAGGGTTTTTGGGTCGGATTTGATGATCGTTGAATACTTTGGATTACTAATAAGTAATATATTTGATAGAGGCTCACTGAGGCTTCAAAGCTTCATGTCTTGCTCCATCCCCGCTCGTGTTTTCATTGTCGCTCTTTGCTGCGTATTAATTGCTATCGTACTCGACTCTCTGCTGGTCAGACAAATCATATCTCGCACCCTCCGTCAGCGGGCTTTAGTCGATGATATGGAACACCATCCAAGTATCTTTTTCAGGGCGATCGGTGCGTGCCCGGTCCTCGACTGCTTGCTGTTCGCTCTGACGATCGACAGTCGATGCACCCCACTCTTGGGAGTTGATCGCCAAGGGTGTCCTGCAGTGGTTCGCGTTCTGGGCCGTGGTTGGTGTGAGCACGCTGTTCCACCACGTCCATCAACCAGGTGCGTCTTGAGTCAATCTTTTTTTTATTTTTGGGTTCCTAACCGTGCGTTTACGTGCACAAGATCTGTATAGCTTACTTGGTCAGCGTCTGTCGTGGCTCACGACCTCCTGGTTCTCCGGTACGTCGCCCACGCGCAAGAGAATTCATATGTTGACCGTAGCCAGGTCTATCCAAGGATCTTGCGTTGCTTGCACCGACACAATCGGTCCCTTCGCGTTTGGGCCTTTCTCCTTCTCCAAGTAAGCGTCGTTTTCAACGTCATGTGCGAACGCCCAGCAGAGTGCCCGAGATCGCGTTTTAATCATGCGTCGGATTGTATGGACTTTGTCTTCTTCTTTCGAGCTACGTGTTACGTTCAACGTTGTGACGAACTGGCATGCACTTCAAACTTCAAGGACTTTGGTAGCAATATATTCTTTGGACACTGGGTAGACATACAATGGACTTTTTTTTCTCCGTTTGGCAAAGGCTTTGAAAATAAACAAAACAAACCAACTCCATGTTGGGCAGAGTACATCATGCGCTCGTACGGTCACGTACTCTGTCCACTCTACCCAACACAAACGCCATAACCCAGCTTGAAAAAGATGGCGCACGGATCCTCCGGGCTGTACAGAAGCGCGTCGAGACACGAAGAGAACTGCTCTCCAAGGCAAGTCACGAAAGACAGGGCCGTTTCGTCACGACTCATATCCCGTGTAGATATCGGAAGACATGTCGTCCCCAGAGGACATTTTGCGCGCGCGCCACGTCAAGGAGTTGGAGCCTCTACACAACGCATGGGCATCGTGGGTGAAAACAAGAGAGGTTCCGTCTGCTCTCTCGTGCACTCGAGACGGGTTTGCTGAACATCACTAGTCCTTGCTAGATACCCTTCCGCTGCTCAAGGACCCAGATGCAACGATGCGCTCCCTGGCGGAAGACGAGTACACGGCGCTCAAAGAGCGCCTCTCGATGCATCTCTCAACGACGTTTCCCACCTTGCTTGTCCCACCCTCACGGACCCGCGCGTTCTCGGCGTTGTTGGAGCTGAAAGCGGGTGTGGGCGGGTCGGAGGCGACGCTTTTCCTGACGGACTTGTTGCGGGTGTACGTGCGCCACGCACATGCGCACGGGTGGCGCGCGGACGTGATTCAGAGTACGGAGGTAATGGGTGGAGGGATGCGTGATGCTATTGTGGAGGTCAAGGGCGAGGGTACGTATGATGCGCTACGGTGGGAGACGGGTGTACATCGCGTACAGCGGGTTCCGGCGACGGAAGCAAGCGGACGGGTGCATACGAGCACCGTTGCGATCATCGTATGTTTCAGTTGACTGGCGGGACACGTCTATCTTACAGCAGGTAAAAAGGTGCTGCCGCTTGGCGAGGAAGTTGAACCTGCTGCGGAGGATGATTTGTTCAAGATGGAAGATGTCAAGATTGAGGTGATGCGGTCGCGCGGTGCGGGTGGTCAGGTGAGTTCGTTGGTTTTAGTATCCAACGTATCATTCAATTTAATTGTGCGTTTTGTAGCATGTCAATAAAACCGAGTCGGCCGTGCGGTTGACACACGTGCCTACGGGCGTGACGGTGTCAATGCAGGACGAGCGGAGTCAGCACCAGGTTCGCTTTGTCCCAGCCGCCTGATCCGTCGTGTTTACTGTCGTTCTACGCGTAGAACAAACGTCGCGCGTTCCAAGTCCTTCGGGCCCGTCTCATGGACATGAAGATTACCAAAGAAATTGCGGAGCGCCGTGCCACCCGTCAGAATCTAGTCCGGACGGCCGATCGCAGCGAGAAGATTCGAACCTACAACTATGCTCAGGCAAGTGATTAATTTGTTCGACGGTGCTCCGGCTGGACATTGTTCTTCCAGGATCGCGTCACCGATCACCGCATAGGTCTGTCGTTGATGAATCTTCAATCGTTTATGGAAGGCGATGGCGTACAGGAATTTCTGGTCGCGATGCGGCGTAATTGGGAGGAAGAGATGATGGAAGAGGCGGTCAGCGACGTGGATTAGACACATGCTACGCTTGTACATAATATGGTGTGCTATCATACAATTGCAACGACCAGTCTGGGTAAAAGTGTTGAAACAGAAGTACAGGTAGACGGATCTTGAAAGCTTGATACGTGCATAATTTCCGTTGGGGTGCAAAATATTTATCCAAATAAGCTTTAATGCTGGACAGAATCCGTCGATATGGCACGAATCTAAAACCATTTACCCCGAGGTGGCATGGCAGCCTGATCGGCAAATTCGAATGATGGCGAACTTAGCATCAACGTTCCCTCGTTACATGATCCGACACCCGCGGACGTCGGTGATACCGAGGTCTTCGAGTTGTTCTTGGGTCACTTCTTGTTGGTTCACTCGGTCTTTTTCTCGGGACTCGATCGGGAACCAGTCCGTTATGAAGTTGAGCAGCCCATAGTCGATGTTGGCTGCGGTGATGTTTGAGTGATTTGTGACGAAACAAGACACGACATTACTTACACGGATTTGCTCGCAGGACCGTCGGAGCACGACATAGAGGACACTCTGACTTTCCAAGCCTTTGTAGTTTGACAAGACATCTAGATCGGATGGAAACGTTAGCATCATTGGGGAGTGAACGTATAAACTTCGACAAATCACCTGACGCAGAAAAAGTGACCACAGCAAAGTCGGATCGGTTTGAATGCGACATAAGTACAGATGAGGCAGGTATAATCGTCAATGTGGGGTATGATGGGTAACAGGACCTCGCCGATTGCTTGCACGAGAAGTCTTGATAATGACTTTGGGGTGATCGATGCCAGGGCTGCTCGTTCCACTAGACCAAAGGGAATCGGAAGTGTCGTGCGTTTCGTGTGCTTTTTGAGGATCTTGCGAGTCGCTTCCGAATTTGCAAGTTGGAACTAGGTATATTTCAATCGGTGAGCTGGCGCCGTGAAGTAAGTCAGAGACAATACCCTCTTCACGTTTAAAATGAAGACGTTCAAGTTCAGGAATGTGTCGAGCGCATATCCACTTGTAGAGATAACCAGAGATGCTTTCTTGTCCTGGACGAGTTGTTTGAATAGATCGAGTTGCTTTTCTATCTCTTCGATGGTTCTTTCGCCTTGGATCGACTCTTTGACGCTTTCAAACACTTGTACTTCGGTGTAGAGGCGAAAGATTTCGCGCCAGACGTACAGATCCGATTTACCTCCCTGGGGATGAAGAGGGCGCAGGGTAGTTACATTGTCTGCAATGGGCGAATAAGCAGAGAATAAATGGGGAGCAGAGGATGATGCCGGACGAGCGGTCAAAGATATCGATTCAGCGAGGGTGCTAAGCGTCGAATAGAAACCGTCAAACAGAGTGTCAAAAAGGCCGGATAGGGAAGATAAAGAAGACGTCAAGAGCTGGCAGAACGCAGTGTCAGAAGGGAGTGGGATGATAAGGTCGGGAAAATGGTCGCTTGATGACGGCAATCAGCGACATTGGGCAACTAAAGCAGAGCGGAAGCTTACGGGACATCTGGCCCGTCCTTAGGAGGGTGAAGTGACACTGTCATGATGCGGTCAAGCAACTGTTCTGGAATGAGAAGATCGACGTGGTATATGGGCTGTGCTGACGTGTGCTGTGTCCCTACGTCACAAGGGGATAGTGACGATAATCGCAGTCTAGGTTCAGGTACAGACGAGTTCCAAGCAATCTCATAAGCCACGGTGGCGTGCCTGTAGGACACGCTACCAGCGTCGACGGTGAGAACGGGATCTTGAATCTCTGAACGCACGAGACCGTCCGTTTTATTTCTGAGCTGGTGTAAGGACTGAAGAACAGACGGACCCAACCCGAGGGAGTCAAGCTCGGATACGGTTTGGTTGATTAGCTGCTTGAGCTGTGCGAATTAAATGTTAGATTAATGAGCTTCAGGGGTAATCGAGGCCGCGCACCTTGCGGTATTCAAAGGCATTGTTTCTGAGTTCGGGTGGTAGTGTGGAGAGCAGCTGTGTGTAAGTTTTCGCAAAATGCATACCTCGTGTCCTAGTACAAGTTTAACTTGGAAGCCAAAGTTCCGTGATACACTTACATAAGCACCGTGCGGTTGTTAGGATCGCAAGGCGTTGCCAAACATTGAACGTATGCGCCGCTTTTGGGCTGGACATGCGTTGACCAGTCACCACGAGCATGGACATCCTCCGTGCGCTCGACGAAATAGATCCAGAACTTCCACCAGGCTCACCGCCGACTCGTGAGTGTCTCGACATCTCGTATCATACCTCCTCATTCCGCCACAAGATAAATTCGAAGGACCTTGGTTCACGACACAGATATTACTTGCATCATCTATCGGACTAGTCTCGTTCCTCCTCTTTTCTTATTGTCGTCCCAGATGGCCACTGCTCTTTGCGC
This sequence comes from Aureoboletus auriporus, assembly GCA_038089615.1. Taxonomy (NCBI): domain Eukaryota; kingdom Fungi; phylum Basidiomycota; class Agaricomycetes; order Boletales; family Boletaceae; genus Aureoboletus; species Aureoboletus auriporus. The sequence goes on from JBBPLF010000054.1 coordinate 12,152, forward strand.
CACGCACAAAGCTCAAAGGTGCCCGTTCAAAGCCTGTCCCGATCTGGTCCCGAACTCACTACCGTCCACAGGCTTTTCTCCTCATGAAGCACACGCGCACTCTGCGTTCTTTGGCTGGATCATGCCAACATTGAGGACATCTGAATACACTATCCTCCAAATCGTTGGCTTGGATGCTGCAGTGGTATGTCTCTCTGCCACCCGATTCAGCCGTTCTTAGCTCTCGCCCCACAGCTATTAGGGTTTTTCAAGATGTCCTTTTATCTATTCTCTTTATGTTCCCTTTGTGCCATTTCAATCTTGATGCCCATCAACTGGACGGTATGTCATGCCTCGTTTGATCTTGTAACCGACTAACCGTTGTCAGCACAATATCGGGATTGGCGCGGGCTCTGACGACGAGGACACCGATTGGCCACAATGGTCGCCTTCCAGTCTCGACACGGGTCCGACCGACCGTGACTGGCTTGACCTGATCAGCGACGCAAACTCGTACCTCACAGTGCACTTTCTTTTCACATATCTTTTCACCGCCCTCGCACTCCGCTTCCTTTACAAGAATTATCAACGTTATATCCGTTCGCGTCAACTGTTTTCCCTGGAACTGGTCCATTCGATCCCCGGGCGCACTGTGATGATCTCCCGCTTACCCCTCCATCTGCGTTCCGAACGCGCACTTGCAGAGTACTTTGAGCACATTGGGTTGAGTGTGGAGAGTGTCTCAGTTTGCAGAGAGGTTGGGACTCTGCAAGTCCTCTTGGATCAACGTACGAAGGCGCTCTTGAAATTGGAGAACGCGTGGACAAGGTACGTCGGCAACCCAAGTGTTGTCGAGTCGTACGATCCCTCCGAGAATGTTTTCCCGCAGTCGAGTGACGCAGAACCGTCTGTACTGGAGAGTCACCCCGCAAGACTTGTTGTCCCGCACCGCCGACGTCCTACCCTTCGTCCTAGATGGTTTTCTCCCAGAGTCGATGCGCTGGAGTACCTCGAGGCTAGATTCAAGGAGGCAGACGAAAAGGTAAAGCGGTGGCGCCGAATCGGGAAAACCAAGTCTACCCATGTTGCCTTTGTGACCTTTGAGAAAATGTCCAGTGCAGTAAGACTGTCAACTCTTATCACGGTTATCGTGTTAATCTTCTCTAGCAAATCGCAGTGCAAACAGCACACTCTTCAGATTCATGGGAGACAAAGACGCACCCAGCTCCAGAACCACGAGACATTGTGTGGTCGAACATCGAACATACGCCGGGCTCCCTGCTTTGTCGAGAGCTCCTGGTGCTCGCTGCTGCCGGGTTATTGATGTTCTTTTGGATTTTCCCCATCACTGCTCTTGCTAGTTTGCTCAGTTACAAGGAAATCAAGAAAGTGATGCCCTGGCTGGGACAGATCATCGACAGCAACGACAAGATTCGAGCCATTGTGCAAAACTCGCTTCCGTCTGTTGCTATGATCACACTCAATGCTTTCTTACCGTTCATTTTAGAAGGTAAGCAGAGAAGAGCAGAGCATGTGTCTGTTTATTGACTTTGTGTCTCCTAGGTTTGACGTACGCTCAAGGTTATAGAGCTCGTAGTTTGATCGAGTATTCGGTGATGCGAAAGTGAGTGTACCGGCTACGGCAGAGCGGATTGAGCTCATGTCAAATCAAAGATACTTCCTTTTCCTGCTCATCAACGTAGTTTTCATCTTCCTCTTGGCCAGCACGTATTGGCAACTTGTGAGAGACTTGGCGAATTCCCCTGCCAAGATCCCCGAGAAGCTTGCACAAGCATTACAGCAGGGCCAAGCCAAGTGAGTTGCAAGGAGCTATGATTGGCTTCACAACCGACGTTGTTTTTAGGCATTTCTTCCTGTCTTATGTTATCCTCCAAGGTTGCCAACCATTCTTATGACCGTACGACTATTGATTGACCGTTGAATCAGGGTTTGGCATTATGCCTTTACAATTGCTCAACCTCGGGGTATTGATTCCTCGCATGATCTTTCGCATTTTCTGGACGCGAACCCCTCGAGGTGCGTACGATTCTTTGCTCGTCCATCTTACAACTCTAACATGGCGTAGAGTTTGCCGAGCTGAACGCGCCTCCAATGATAAATTATGGCGTCGTATATCCCCAAGCAATTCTCATCTTTGTCATCACTATCCTATACAGTGTAGTACAACCACTCATTGTCATTTTCGGTGCATTCTACTTTGGGGTGGCATACTTCGTCTACAAGTACAAGCTTTTATTCGGTAAGTCGCGTATTCCGTTTCTATCGGCCTGGAATAAACCATGTCCGCAGTGTTTTACAAGCCGTACGAATCACGTGGTCAAGCGTGGCCATTGACGTTTGTACGGCTGATTTGGGGAATCATTATTTTCCAGATCTTCATGATTGGCATCCTCACGTTGCGGCAGTGCTACATCATGTCCTCTCTCTTGGTACCGCTGGTTCTGGCGACTGCAACATGGTCGTGGTACATTCACAACACGTTCCGACCGTTAAGTAATGCAGTGTGTCTCAGTTCAGTGTGCGAGGTCGAAAGAGGAGAGGCGGCGGCGGATGTTGTAAGATTGAGAGAAGGACACCCAGTGACGTGGTCGCAAAGGTACGACAAAGACCGCTTTGTTTTTCCGGATCTGAAGGCCCTCGGTAGCAATCTAAGCCGCAGAAGATATGCGCAAAATGACGAGACCTTGTACGTTGCTCCAGAGGATGAAAGGACAGACTATGTGTGTCCTCTTCTTCCGTATCGCGCCTTGTCTTGACTTGGGATCTAGTCGCAACCGCCCATGGCAAATTGGTACAATGGCGTGTTAAAGTAGGTCCCTCTGTCTTGGTAGGGGACGCACCCGCTAAACCCAAGGTGTTTTTAGCACGGGCAAACGACGCTACGGACACCCCGCATTCACAGGCGTCCTCCCCGAGCCCTGGCTCCCGCTCAAAAAGGGCCAAACGCTCGTCAACGGGCACCGCGATGGTCTGCTACGCATCCCGCTCGACTCGACGCACGGGATCGTGCTCAGTCTGCGAAACCGGTACAGCATGCTGCGCAAAAAGGGGTCGCGGCGCGATGCAAACCGCAACGGACACGGAAGTGACCACAGGGATGGCGGCGGCGGCGACGACCCGAGCGAGGCGCATCCGCTCATTGGCGATACGCACGCGTGGGCGCTGGAAGAGGCCCCGTCACCGTCGCGCTCGCACGGGAGCGGGAGCGGTCACCTCCACCGATTGAGCTTTGATCCTGCGTCGGGCGTGATTATGCTGCCAGAGGGGGACGACTGGCTCGGAGATGATGATGATTCGTCGGACGACTATGGGCAGACGACGCCGCCGTCGGGACAGGAAACGCGGAATGCCTCGCAGGAGGATCTTGGGGTTATGCCCTCTCCGTCTGAGCCGGTTTCACCCAAGCGGCGGCCTGGGACGACGTATTATCATCACCCCGAACGTCGTAGAGCCACCATCCCTGGGGCGTTCTCACAGAATACTTGATATTTTCACACTCGTTTCCAGTCAGTTACTGATATTCCCTTTATGTTAATTTTGACCAAATAACATGCACAACCTAACCATCATTTCCGATGATGATCAATCTACAACTAAACTGTGACATTCAGATATTAAGATTAAGCAAATGATGGTATAGATGACAATCCCAAGGTATTTCATCTGCTGTGAGTACTATCTGCCATATAGCCAGCTTCAAGCCCAAAAAGGACAGCAACCTTACTCGATGGAGATCCACTCCCTACCGTCACGCTCCTTGTTATGTATCGAAGCATGGGAAGGAACTCCATTGATACGGTGGTACGCGTTCAGGTTTTTGTGCAGGGTCAACTGGAAGACCGAAGCTGATCCTTGACGTGAAATGATGGTCGAGTAAGCAAGGAAGAATACCCAGATACGGTACCAGCTGCAACAAGTCATTAGCGTTCGCATCGTCGAGGAGATGATACGACCACTGACCGTTCGCCATACTTTTCAACAACCTTGTCCTTGTTGCTAACCCAGTTGAGATACCACCGCCAGAGAGTGGCAGAATAGTGAACACCAAGAACGTCGATGTTCTTCACCTCGAAACCAGCAGCCTCGACTTGGTTGACGACCCATCCAAGAGAACAAGAGGCATCTGCACCAGGGAAGATGTACTTGTTCATAAAGAGACCCCTGCGTAATAAACGTGAGATTATGTCGCGTATGGTATTTCTGGACTCACCAAATGAGATCTTCGAATTGCCAGGATGGACGAATGCCAGCAACTTGAAGGACAAAAATACCATCATCGTCCAGCAAGTCGTACATCTGCCTCATGAAAGTACCGTAGCGCCTGATGCCTACGTGTTCTGCCATCTCCAAGCTGACAATCTTGGAAAAGTGGCCAGGGCCACCAGGGATTTCACGGTAATCCATGCACAAAATTCTCGCCTTGTCAGGGGTGACACCATTGTTTTTGATCCGCTCGTTACCAAATTTGGTTTGGTTCTTGCCAAGAGTGATACCGGTGACATCACAACCATAGTTTTTCGCAGCGAACGCGGCCAAAGTACCCCAACCACACCCGACATCGAGGAGACGGTCTTCGGGCTTGAGGTTAAGCTTTGAACACACAAGAGCAAGCTTGTTATCCTGGAGTTGTTCAAGAGTCTCTGGTTCCTCCAAGGTAGAGACGACACCGGACGTGTAAATCATGCGAGGGCCAAGGAACCTGAACGAACCAGATTAGAGGAAACGAATACGAGGCTAGAAACCAACACACCATTCATAGAAGTCGTCACCTCTGTCGTAGTGATCGCGGACCTGTTCTTCGTCTTGGCTCTGAGAGTGAACAATGACCTCGGGCAAGAGGTTCATGAAGACGTATTTGAACAGCTCGGGCGTAAAGACCATCTTTGCCCAGTCATGTCGTTGCTCCATAATATCGAGCACGTCACCTAAAACAAGGTGAGCACATGACGACGAGGGACTAAGTAGAAAGAGACGTACCGTTGAATTCAATCTTTCCCTCAAAGAACGCGTCGTGGAAGATTTGCATGGGGATTTTTTCCTTGCCGTGGTAGAGAGCCTTGAGCTCTGGGTCGTTGATGGTGATGTACTCTTCGATTTCCTTGGAGGGCAACAGGACCTTTTGGTTCTTGCGCTTCCCATACGTGGACGCCAGTGTCCAGTACGCGACGGTGATGGGAAGGCCGAGGATGACGACGAGGAAGATGTACGTTTTGAACCCACCACGGTTCACAATGGGGGTGATACGTTTCAGCACGAAGGGGACACCAAGGACAAGTGCCGCGAGCTGAACGTTTGAAAAGTAGCCATTGCCCTCAGCAAGACCAACGAGCGGCGCGTTTTTGATGGCCGGTGTGGTGGTGACACGCACGGGCGAAAACGACATGGAAAGGAGTGGACGAGTTGGAACAAGACGCGAATCCTTTTTTTTATGCGGACGGCGCTAAGCGGTGTGTGTGCGTGTTTGGTTGCACAGAGACTTGGACGAGGACGACGATGACGACGTACTACTCGCGCTCTCCGCCGCCCCTCCAACACCCCGTCCCGACGCATCCCGCCTACATCCCCGAGCCCCCGTCCACCCCCGGTCCGGCCCCCGCCTCCCCTCATGGCTACCAGCGATTCCAGCAGCAGCAGCAGCCCGCCCCGCCCATCCCGGACTTTGCCGCATGGGGGATGAACGACACCACCGCTCAGTTCGGCATGCAGCTCGGCCAGAGTGCCGTCGCTGCCGGACAAGAGTACGTCCAGAAGAACGTCCGTAACATATTCCATCCCCGACACGTCCCGCTGACCAGCATCCCCAGTTTGGCGGTCTCATCCCGCTCTCCCTCTTGAAGCACCACTTTAACGTCTCTAATTCCTATGTCATTAAAAAGCTCCAGCTGGTCGTATTTCCATGGCGACACAGGCCCTGGTCGCGTAAAATACGCCGTCTCGAGACGGGCCAGACAGAATGGCAGCCTCCGAGAGACGACATCAATTCGCCAGACTTGTACATTCCACGTGCGTCCTCTTTTTCTCCGCGCGTTCGACTTCGTATTCATCTCCGTAGTCATGGCTCTCGTCACCTACATCCTCGTGGCAGCACTGCAAACGGGTCTTCAGGAGCGCTTTCACCCGCAGATCCTGGGTTCATCCGCGTCGCGTGCGCTCGTCGTCGTCTTGCTTGATTTTCTCTTCGTCAAGGGGGGTTGCTACTTGCTCAACGTCCAGGGCCCCGGTCAAGTGATCGATCTCGTCGCTTACGGAGGTTACAAGTTCGTGGGGTAGGTGGCCGCATTCACTTGCTATATTCGCCCGCTTACCGTTCTCCAGGGTCATTTTGACGCTACTTACGGGTTTAATAAATCCAGGCAGGACGGTATACTCGATCGTGTTCCTCTATGCATTTGCTGCCAACGCGTTCTTTTTGGTGCGTTTTCCGCTCACCCCCCGCATTCATTCATCTCATACTTGTTCTTGTTAGCTCCGCTCCCTTCGTTCAGTTGTCCTACCTGACTTATCCAGTACTGCGACTCCCGTGACAGTGTCCCATGCTCAACGTAAACGCCGCATTACCTTCCTCTTCTTTGAAGCAGTCGTACAAGTGGTCTACATGACCATCTTGGTCAGGGTATAGTCGGCGTATCGTTCCCTATCTTTTAAATACACTATAGCCTTGATAGCAGACGGGTTGCCCCATACCATTGTCAAGTGTCCCTGCCTCATGCATATTTGAACTATGGACGTACCTATACGATGTGTGAAACCTGCTTCAAGGAAAAAGGTATCCAGTGGATGATTATCGACTCAGCAGACATTTACGATGGAACTGGAGTAAATGGGGGCGACCGAACGAACAAGGTATTCTTCAAACCTGGATTCAAGCCGCTACACCGACAACTGCATCCCGTCCCGCACGTATCCGACCGTTGATCTCGCCAACACTTGACGTGCGTGATATGCAAGCATTGACCACAACTCCGCGAGAGACCTGTACATCTATCTATCAGCACACGAGCTCAAGTGGTTTTTGGAAACTTGCCTTTGACCGGAAGTCGACACACCGAACAGCGCGGATGCGTCTGGTGGCTACCACACATCGAACATGCCACGTCGTCCGACAGACCATGTCCGCATCGTCCACACGCCGGCTGAATGTCTGGGTACGGATCAGCATCGCGTCTACAGGCACAAGACGACGCGCACTGAATCTCATATCCATATTCCGAGGCGGGGTCTTGACAAACGGCGACGTATCGACCGTGTTCAGCAGCTCGAGCCGTTTGTTCAACAACTGCCAGCTGAACAGTATGTCTGCGTAGGCCAAGATATGGCACGCCAATTGTGAACCTAGTTCAGGGTCTAGCCGCGTTCTACCGGTACGTTCAGTGCCGAAAAAAAAAGGTTGGAAAGACGAGAGGCGTACTGTGGACCATGTCGCTGCGATTCCTCCTCGAGGACGATCAGCTTCTTTTCTTGTATCACTTGCTTCGCATGCGGCCGCTCAGAGCGTCTCCCAAAACTTGCCGAAGAGTGCGACGAACGCCGTTGGAGCGGTGACACCATCTGCGTTTCTGACCAGGACTTGGATATGGGCGACCCACTCAACTGCTCTTTCTTACGCAGCTGTCGCGGTGAATCCATGTTTGGCAGACGCAACACGGTTTCGCGTTGCGGAATGGGAACGGTCATTTTACCAGGCAATGTATCCAGTGGCGTCGAGATGGATTCGTGGACGCCCGACATGAACTGACGGACACTTCCGGTGTTAAACAGACTTGACCACGACCCTCTGGAGGAACTGGATGCAGAGAGAGAGGACGCGACGACATAGGTGGTGGTGGTTGGGGATGTAGAGGGAAGTCGGGGCCACGCAGGAGACATTACGGCCGCTCGTGGATCCTTGGATCCAGATAGGCTAAAGTAGTCGCCTTCGTTCTTTGAGACTATGGGAGAGACTTCTTTGATAGACGGCGTTCGAGTAAAGACTGCGCCAGATAGTTGGAAACAGGATCGCGGCAAAGACATGAACGTACTCGCCTTGTTTTCCAGACGAGACATAAGCCTTGAGAAGTACGACAGCGAACATGGCAAGAATTTGCACATCATGCATCGCGCAAAACTCTCCGTGCCTACGCAACTTTGTGAAACGCGTCCGTGTAAAGACTTGAAACGTACCGACATTTGTTTGATTACTTGGTACGAAACCACACCAAAAATATCCTGTGTTGCCGCGCGAGCAGGAAATATGCTCTGGAGCGTCCTAAACATTCTCTCGTGTGCAAATTGACCATGTTCTCTTGCGACGTTTGCATTAAAGCGACATAGATCCTCCAGTGTATCTGCGTGAAAGATATACGCCGCGGCAACCCTTCGCCTCGCAATCGAAATATCAGCTGACACCCGGATGAACACGGTGCTCAGTTGTGTAGTAATCATAGGCATGTTACTACCCTGATCGTTTGCAACACTGTTTTCCTTTCCATCAAAGGTAATGTCACGCGGTACTCTTCTCTGGCAGAAAGTAAGAAGATTGGTCATGATGCGTAGTGTGTGTTCGCTGTCCCCCGGTCGTCGAGTATCCACCTCTAAACGCTGGTCTGTAGCAGCGAGTGCGAGACGGCGAACGGCATCAGATAGCAAAGCAGGCGATTGGAAAAATCGTGGGGAGCGTGAAGCAGTCGCTGGAGAGCTCGAAACTTCGCTCCCTCCATTGATCTGATGTGGACGGACTATACGAGGCGGGGCCCTAAAGAAACATATTAATTCCCCTGCCCAAGAGGGATTTCATGAATACGCAGTTATATGCAACAAAAACGAAAACCATACCATTCGGACCAAAAACACCCTGCGAAGTCCTTGGCTCCGCCAGATTCTTGCTGTTTCTCAATAACGAGACAGTGATGTCCCTAGACTTTCTCGCGGACGGACTCTCGTCTTCTTCCGAGGATGATTCCGATCTCATATCCACGGGAATGCCCACCTGTTCATTCTCGTCCCCGAACAACAAAAACCTAAGGCACGCCTCAAGACACGGCCGACGACGCTCTCTGATGGTTTTGAGACGTCGAAGCATGAAGGCTCGGTTTTGGATCGATATCAGCGGACTACGCTCCAGATCAATTTCAGGTGTTCCGTCAGGATGAGGAGCATGGGGGTAATTCTTCGGAAATCGAAAGGAAATGCGGATGAACACGGACGAAGACTCCCCCCAAGGGCCGTGAAGACCCAATGTGCACGTCCGCTTTTTGGTGAGATCATGCTAACAAGGATGAGCAAGGTGACACGAGGTAACGAAAGGCTTACCTTCTCAAGGCGAATTTTCGAGGTAGAAAGCTTGGTGAGTACTGACGTGATTCTAAAACTTATAAGTGCTAGTTCATGTGTAATGGAACAGTCCTTACTCGTCAGGTAGACTTTGAGTGCCCTCGACCTCTTTTCCTTCCCTGAGTCGACTCTCACTTCTCTTCTTCATATGCCCCCGAGTATCACCGTCCCTCCCATGAGATGCTCTCGATCTTGACCCGCTACTCACCCCACTATCTTTTCCAGGACTCTCGTCCCTCCGTCCCCCAACCCGAACACTCGCCAACCACGTAAACGCATCCATGCCCACTCTAGGGCCCTTCCCGCCACCTGCATGACCCCGCGACATCGTCATCGTCGTGCTCGGAATGGGGATGGCTCGTTTATCTGGTTGCAACTGGCTCGGAGGTTGGTTCTGGTTCTCACATTGATCGTCCTTCTCGTTAATACCTGGCGGGAAACGAAAGTGGGTTTGATGCTGGGCTGCGGACGACCCTGGGTCGAATAACAATATTCCCTTGCCTCTCGCAGCACTCCCGTGATGAGGTTGTAGCACGGGATTCGCGGATTTCTTCGCCCCGGGAGCCGGTGCTGGACCAGCACGCACCTCTGCTAATATACTTCGCGAACCAATCGGGGCAGATAGAGCTGGGACAGACTCCGATACTTCTGGGGCATGTCGAAATGATTGGTGTGATCTTCCATAGTCGAAAAAGAAACGCGATTGAGTTGATGATATCTTAGAGGATCCGAGGGTATATCCAGTTTTCTGGTTCAGGATGTGAAGTACTGTCAATGACAAGATGCTGAGCATATGCTGACCTCCATCGTCTCCGAATCCACGGGCCAAAATCTCAACGTCCGATCTTTAGACCATGTGATTAGTTGGTACTCGGCTCCTTCTGCAGACACATGAGCATCCTGCTCTGGCAACCACTAAAAGTAACGTACCCAGGCCTCCCTTTCGCCAGACAAACTCTTTGACGACATCTGTATGTCCCTCGAATATCTCAACCGGCACCATGTCATTACCGGTCACCCACATTTCAAGAGCTGTTTCGCCTCTTTGGGGTAGACTAAGTATACCTTTTCCAAATGGTAAATCGCGTGCCCTCCATACCGGATACCGCGTCGTAATCATCGCTAGGGGCTGATGTAATTGTTGTGGGCCTTTTGAAAAGCAAGGTTCGGTCTGTTGGAAATCAGGGACCGACGTGTCCTGTACGTTCCACACCTTGATTGTCTTGTCCAGAGAACACGTGACGAGATCGTGCATTCGCGTGTGGGCCCAGTCAATGCCATATATTTTGGCGTTATGGGCACGAATGCGAGCGGTGGGGAGAGAGCCTTTCTGTGCGTCTAACGTTAGGGACACATGGTAAGAAAAAAGCAGAGCCAGAAAACTGACTCGACGATCCCAAATGAGGACCTCGTCCATATGCGAAGAGGCAAGCACGTTCGGGTCCTGGCGATTCCACTTGACTTGAGTGCCTCCGGCTGGGATAAAGTTAGGACAGCGAACGGCCGTGAATAAAAATCCATACAGTTGAATGCACAGAGCCCTGAGAAATGAACGGTATTAGCGAGTGACTAGCATACAGGAGGTGTTATTGACCCATTACTGGCTTGCGAGGTTCTCGGAGGTCCCAAGACCACAACCAAGAGTCAATCCCAACGCTAGATACCGTGTCTGGCTCAGAGGTATGCCAGTTGATGTCCGTTATCGCACGGTAATGGGAATGTAAAATGTGTTCAATGGAACTTTTGCCTACCATCATCAAGTTCCATATAAGACTGGGAATTGAATAAGCGATGAGCAAGGGAGGTGGTTTGAACATACAGCTTTTCTGAAGAAGTAGAGACGATGTACTCTGCCCGAGCTCGGTGGGGATTCCATTGAACGTCTGCCACATCCCAGGTACCACCTTGAGGTAAGAACCTCGGTATTTCGAGAGGTGCTTCGAGGTCGATGACGAAGAGCCCGCGGCGGCTGATCGTTGTGGTCAGGCAAGGGAATTTGATAGGTACCGTGTGCTTACGCTGCAAGGACGATATCCCGACTGGTCGGACTAATGCTCATCTATGCTTCAGGTAAGTTGGAGGGTCTGCGTGCGAGCCAAAGTGACTAACATTGCCAACAGCATCTCCGACGAGGTCTTTCATGTCGATCTGCAAGCTCCTCCTAAAGTTTCCGCCGTCATCCGGGGACGTGGAAGGCTGAGGCCGTTGGGACGATGCGATGAAGTTGAGCGCCGGAACATCACGGTATGAGGTGACAACGGCAGAGACGATGCTCTCTTGTGGAAGCGGAGGGGCCCAGGAAGGCCTGCGAGCGGAGAGGAGACTGAGGCTGGACGGAATCGGACCTTCGCGGTCGCGTTCGTCGTTCGCGATCCGAATCCGAGCGGACGGTCGCGTCTGTGACTTGGACGATGAGCGCGACATGCCAAGTTGGATATTATGTAATTTATTTCTATATTTCTATTTCCGAGTCATCCAACTGATGAGATTCTTGCCCTCCTTCAACCACATCCGACGTGTCCGAACGATGGCCTCGTCCCTCCCAAACATGCCACACGTCCCTGGAACGGACCCCTCTTCTTGCATTCTAGACGCATTCCGAACCGCCATTGCAAAGCGTGTATCCGATCGGCTACCCCCACTCTCGATAGAACAAGCCTACTCCGGTGTTGATTATGGAAAGAAGGGCGTCGACTTTACAGTGGCGATTCCCCGATTTCGCCTCCCCGGAAAACCTGACGAGCTAGCAAAGAGGGTTTTAGAAGATGTTTGTCTATTTGGCCTTCTCAGCGTTCTCACCTCAATTTATCCCTTAGTTCCAACCCGACGACTTCATTGCATCCATAACCCATGATAAACAATTCCTTCATTTCCAACTCAACACCACCAGTCTCATCCGCCAAATCCTTCATCAAATTCATACCCTCACGTACGACAATCCATCCGGAAAACCGTCCTATGGAAACAACACCATTGGCGCAGGCAAGAAGCTCGTGATCGAGTACTCCTCTCCCAACATCGCAAAATCTTTTCACGTCGGACACCTTCGCAGTACCATCATCGGTGGATTCCTGGCCAACTTGTACAAAACGTGCGGTTGGGACGTAGTGTCGATGAATTATCTTGGAGACTGGGGTACCCAAGTAATGATTCCACCCTTTCAACGACGTCGACGCTCACACGCGTGTTTGATTAGTTTGGGATGATCGCATCCGGGTTTGAGAAATATGGTTCCAAGGAGGAACTATCCAAAGACCCGATCAAGCATCTATACAACGTTTACGTTCAAGTCAACAAGGACGCCGATGCGGATCCCAATGTCAAAGTCGAGGCTGCGCGGATGTTCAAACGGATGGAAGACGGTGACGAGAGCGTCCTCGTCAACTGGCGAGAATGGCGCGAGTTGAGCATCGCAAAGTACACCGAGGAATACGATCGGTTGAACGTCTCCTTTGATCGTTACACTGGCGAGAGCGAGGTCGGAAAGGACTGGATGGACAAGGCAATTGTCCGTCTCGATGAACTTGGGCTTGTAAGCGACGCGAACGGGGCCAAACTCGTCGATCTGGAAAAGTGGAAGCTAGGGAAGGCTGTTCTCCGAAAAGCAGGTACGTTTAAGCTTTCGATATCGGCGAGGGACCGCCTGATGCTGAGTTTCTTAGACGGAACTTCGATTTATCTCACTCGAGACATTGCTGGCGCGATCGAACGATGGGAAAAATACCAATTCGATAAAATGATCTACGTTGTCGCGTCTCAGCAAGATCTACATCTCGCTCAGTTTTTCCAGATTTTGAAACTCATGGACTTCCCGTGGGCTGATCGTCTTGAACACGTCAACTATGGTATGGTGCTTGGCATGAGCACTCGCAAAGGTACCGCAGTCTTCTTGGACCAGATAATCAAGGAGGCGACCTCTGTGATGCACGAGCAGATGAAACGGAACGAAGAAAAGTATAATTCCATAGAGGATCCAGAGTACGTCAGTCAGGAAGTCGGTATCACCGGCATCAAGATTCAAGATATGGCTGCTAAACGGTATGCGTTCGGATATCGCTCAAATGCATCGACTGACGTTCCCCTGATAGAATCAATAATTATACCTTCAATTGGGATCGTATGTTGTCGTTTGAGGGTGATACTGGACCCTACCTACAATATGCCCACGTCCGACTAACTTCCATGGAACGCAAAAACCCCGAACTCCTTCCTCTCCCTCCTCCTTCCCAGATCGATACCTCATCGCTTTCCGAGTCCGGACACGCACGAGATATTGCGATCTTACTCGGGTCGTATCCAGATGTCGTAAAGACGGCCCTCAAAACACACGAGCCGAGCGGTGTCGTCACGTTCGCGTTTCGTCTCGCGCACGCGATCTCGAGTGCTTGGGAAACCCTTGTAGTGAAGGGTGAGAACGATCTTGAGAAAGCAAGGGCCAGGCTCTGGTTGTATATCTGCGCGCGGGATGTGTTGGGAGCTGCGATGCGACTGTTGAGTATACGACCTTTAGAGCGAATGTAGTATCAATAATATAATAAGCTTTGTTCCAATTTCCTTGTTCTTTTTTTTTGGTCCGATTGTTCACCACCGTTTTGGTCTGGAATGATTTGTCAGCATAAAGACACCCTCGATGTTAAAGCGGAGATTGAAGCTCTGTGCTTTGTCATATCCGTAACGCGACTAGCGACTACATACCCTGGGATGTATTTACTCCCGAAGAGAGCCCCCTCGACGCTCAACCCAGCCTCGTCGGCGCTCCATGCTCTTTCGGAGAGCCTTTCAAGTTTACCACAGACCACTACCCCACCGAAACCGAGGACCGTTGGTACGAGGACTGGACTCCGAAGTTCGAGCACAGTACTCAGCAAGGAAAGCCCGGTGCCACCAGAAGGTGGTACTGCGAACGAAGACCGAGCGGTAGGAGGGTCGCGCGCCGTGAAGAAATCTTCGCTCAGAATCTTGAATCGATGCGTCATCTTCGTGGATGTGCGGACGGAGGAAGGGGACGACGCGGGGAGTTTATTTGTTGACATGTTGAAGGGACTCGGTGCAAAGGTAAGCATCGCGCGCGATGAAAGCGACGAGAGTGATTGGATCTGCATTAGATCATGACGCGCCTTGGGCGGAAGTGCACGCATATTATATTCAAAAATGGGCTTCCGAAGACATTGTCTCGATATCGGTGCGTTTATCGCTCACATCATTCGTTCGACCAGTTCACCAATGGCCTCGGTGGTGTAGTATGCTTGACTCCAAACCTGCCGTCGTTGGTATCGGATGGGTGGTCGAGTGTGTTGAGAGACGTACGAGGGTCGACGAGGAGAGATTCAAGATCGATGTGGACGTGATTCACGTGGCAGGTGGTACCAAGGTGCCTCCTTTGCATTTACGCATCCTCCTTCCCCCATGCTCATCATGCACGACTCACAGCCCCGCCGGTCTATGCTTCCAAAACATTTGATTCCCACTTCTCCAGGTCCCGGTCCCGAGCGTCAGATGTCAATGCACATGTCCTCAGAGACCGCCACAGAGGGAAGCGTCGCTCAGGATCAAGATTCAAGTAGTCGACCGAAAGAGGAGGACAAGTTGCCACCGCTTGAGCGTGCACGTAGACGGAAGAGTATTTTACCTGGTGGACAGGCGCGACTCCCATGGCGATAACCTATTCATCCTCGATACGCACCGTCCGCTTTTTGTATCGATATTTCAACCGGTCGTCCTCCGTTTGATTAGATAGTAAAACGTTTGCACTGTAATATTGTTCTCAACGCCAATCTTCCTACTTTACTTGGTAACTTGGGGGCTTTCCCCCGCATCACGTGAGGTTGCTTGCATAAACACTGGCAACAAAACTTAGAAGAGCCCCAAGCCGTCCGATTACTCGCCAAGCTCAACGTTAACGATAGCGTCAAGGGAGTCACCGATACCATGTGCTTGACACGAACGTTGATTGGATCGCCGTCGTCTTCACCATCGTCATCGCACAGGGTCTCGGTAACATACATCAGCAAATCGGTCCAGTTCTAGCTAGACCTTGCTAGGCGTTGCTAGGTCTAGCTAGCAAGGAAATTTCGTTCAACATAGCTAGGAAACAGCTTTTCTGGCTAGCGGCTTTCTACCTAGCAATACAGAGTACTCCTCGAAACACACACACCCTATAAAGCGAGCCTTCTCGTCCGCCTCTCGTGGACGTTCGCTCCGCAGAGTTCTTCATCCAATTCCACGAATACACCAGTGAGCACCCATTTTCGTTTCGTGACTTTCCAACTCATGCATTCCGAAAATTCTGCTCTTACTGAAAGAGGACATCAAAGGCCTACTTACATGTGATAAGGTAAAATCGAATTTTCTCGACATGCCATCGACACCATGTCCACTTGAAATTCAATATTTGGTACTCAGTCTCGGAACCATAGGCATCTATCATTTGTGCCAAAGAGATCGTGTGACAATTCTTTGCCTATACGAAACATAGTCACGCAAAACACGTTCCTGGCACAGGATGGGACTCTACGCAGAGGGTCAGAAGCTCCAATCTGGTCTCCACAAGAAACTTGATACGCGAGTCGTCCTAGCAGTTTGGTTGGACAAATATCAACCTATGCGATGTGAGGATCATTACGCACTTTATCTAGTCCATTGCCAGAAACATTGTCCTGATGGGTGAGTAAGCGCCCAGGTAGTGATTATGCGATCATCATGATAAGGACACGTGTATGCTGACAATGGGCACTCCCAGGAAGCAAGCGCGCTTGCCTTGTTCCACTACTAGGACAGTATGTTTTCCAAGATGCACCGGAAGCCAGGCGGTGAGTGCTCGGACATTAGTAAGTAGCGGTGACACTCACGAGAAGAGAAGAATCAACGGGCCCGAGGGGGCACACTGGCAAACCCTCCGGATCCTCGAGGAGCCATCAGCAAAGGGAAACAGGAAGAATCCAAGGCGAGAACATTTTAACGAGGATGCAAGGTGGAAACGAGTCCTTCTTCAACAACTCTGTTGAGGAACAGGAAGAGAAACCGATTGAAATCGACTGTTTCGATGTCTGGGAAGTCGTGTTCCTCGCTGATGGGGAACACATTGTGAGCGGTGGTAAAGACGGAAGAATTCGACGTTGGCAGGTGAAAGATCAAAAGGAAGTCGGGACACCGATCACTGCAGACGGTGCCGTTTTCAGCCTTGCAGTCTCGCAAGATGGAAAATGGATCGTGAGTGGGACAAAGGAAGGCGTGACAGTGTGGAATGCAGAGAGTCGCGAAAAAGTGACGGTAATTCGAGAACACACAAAAACGACATGCGCAGTGGACATCTCACCGGATGCGACGAAGATCGCGAGTGGATCAAATGACGAGACTGTTTGCGTCTGGTCACTCGACAGGCAGACGACTGCTCGGCCCCTTCCGAATCACGACAATGATCTGGCTGCACTCAAATTTTCTCCCGATGAACGTCTCATCGCTACTGCAACGTATGAGCGCAGCTCTGTTCGACTCTACGATGGTCGGAATGGTCACCTCCTCGTCGACTTTCCAATCATAGTCGGCTCGTCTCACAACCAATCCCTCGCCTGGAAGAATGACGGCAAGCAACTCTTTGCCTTGTCTGAAGACGGCGATATCCACTGTCTCGACGTCTCTTCCCATGCGGCGCTCGCGACATGGCTCATTCACAGCAACACAAACCCTCAGTGCATCTCCCTGGAAAGCGACGGCTCATTCATCTCAGCCTCTGCCGAGTCGTCGGTCTCGTTCTGGGACACTGCGACGCACAAGCAAATCGGGGCTGTCATTCACCATCCTGCTCGTGTTTACTGCGCGGCCATCTCGGCAGGCTACGATATTGTGACCGCTGGAGGCTCAAAAATAATTGTGCGGAATATCTTTCGCTCTCCCTACCGTGGCGATGTAAGTGTACATCCATCAAATACTCGATCCGTGACGGTTCATTTGCCATGTCTATCAAACAGCTACTCCGAGAATTATGGCTCAAGAGGGCTGAGCCCCATACGCTCAGAGATACAGTCAGATTTCTTCGTAAAGAACGAGAGTGTTCAGGTGTGTGTATCTTTACACATTTACTTCGCTTTTCCAACACCCATTCTATCAGAGGAAAAAATGAAAAATCTTGAGAAGACCGTACAGCACCTTCAAAGCCAGTTTGCAGACTCTCAAAACGCAGCCAAACGGAAGGAAGATAGCCTGAACGACGTTATTCGTGTACAGCACCAGCGTTCAGGCTCGTATATCAGTACCAATGTTCCGCTTTTAACACTCACGTTCATCCAACGTATATATAGTAACTCTCGAGAAAACCGTTCAAGAACTTCGAATCCAACTTGCTCACGCTCAAAGCGTGGCCAAACGGAACGAAGAAGGCTCGAACGACGTTATCAGATCACTACGCGCGGAGAGCAGTGGGTTCATTTTCACTTGATTAGTCTTCCGAGTCTTGCTAACCCCCAACATCATGTAGACAGCATCGTTAAGCAACTTCGCACCCAACTTGCTGATTCCCAACACACAGCCGAGAGCCTACTTTTTGCATACAGGCATAAACATCAATGCGAGACCCTGTATGCGCGCCGTCGTGTTATTGATGCTGCACAGACGCTTCTTGATATCATAGGGACTGCGACCGACGTTGTAAAAGCCGACCCATTGCTCATGGACTGGCTTTTGGGTAAGTCCGTGATCGTGGACCACAGAGTTATGATTGATTCCTACCATCAGGATTTGCAAAGAAATGTATTAGCGAACTGGAGAGTATTGGAGACAAGGTGTTGCAGACCAATTCTCGGGAGAAAGGACTCGCAGCCTACTCTATTGCACTCTCCCTTGGTCCGTCGACCCCAAATGGGTTATTAATCAAGTGGGCGACCACGACCCTGCGTCATGGATCGACAAATGACGCATTGGATATCGCCACCAAGGTATACTTCAACATGACTTACCTAATCCTGCATGTTCATCTACTCGTCGCATCAGTTCAATATTCCTAGATTTTTTACTTACCACGCAATTTGCGAGGCCCTCGAAGCAGAGGGTCGCGTCACTGAGGCATTGTTCCCGACAAACGCAAAACGACGCTGAAGTGGATGTGAATATTTTCGATCAAGCGGGGTGGGAACTCAGTGAGTGGTCATGAAACAATACAAACCAAGTTTTCTGAGCATCCGATACAGATTTCCAGCGGCGATGCGCACACGAGTTAGAACAGCTCGCTGATGTCGCCACTGATTCTCACGACTACAACAATGCCATTGAACACTTGTCGACTATACTGCCACTCAATATCGCAGACCACATCAACATTCTGATCAAACGAAGCAAGGCAAAGGTGATGATGAACTCATGGGAGGAGGCACTAAAGGATGCAGACGTGGTATGCTTTGTGCCTCAATGTCATACATACGATGGTAATAACCAAGTTTGGAGGTCATCAAACTTGATCCATCATCGCATAGGGGTTACGAACAAAGATATGCGGCGTTACATGGGGCCAAACGTTTGTCGGAAGCCATTGAAGCGTTCGATACAATGGTATCGAAGCTCGGTCAATCCCCAGATGAACATGTTCGTGGTGAGTCAGGTTCTGAACATTATGTGGACCGTTGACCGACATGGATCCTAGAACTCCGTCGTCAGTATATTGATGCCAAAGCGGAGATTCGACGCATCGTCGATGAGACTGTTTCACACATGCCACTAGTTCTCATCGACATTACAACCGGTCGACTGCACGACAGGACACGGCTACCAGACATTTTCGAGGCATTTCCCCTCTTCACAGAACTTGTATCGTCCATGACGACCAAGCTCGACGATACACGTATTTGGAGAGAGGTGAACAAATTCTACGAATGCGTGATGTTCTCGCCTAAGTGGCAACATGGCGAACCCCTCTTTCAGGATGTCGAGCATATCTCTGTCTATGAGCTACAATCATCACACACAAATATCAAACTACAGAAGTTCTACTCCACCGCACATTCCCGCGGGTTCCGTTGGGCATGGAGTGATACATGCTGCGTCAATAAGTGCGACAAAGCAATATTGGAAGAGTCGTTCGTGGCCATGTTCAGTTGGTATCGGGGTTCGGCCCTCACACTTGTTCACGGAATCAAACGCCATTGGACTCAAAGACAGCATATGGAATACCCGAGCATGGACCTACCAAGAGTACCTGGCTGCCAATAGGATCCTATTCTACACCGAGGACTGGCGACCTTACCTCGGCTTGACCTTGCCGAACCACAAGGAGTCGCCTATAATCCTTTCAGAGATGGAACAGACTTCGAAGGTGTCTACTGAGCAGTCAGCTATCCTCCAACCTGGCCTTGACAAATTGCGGGAGAAACTATTTTTGGCCTCGACCCGCAGATCGACCCGTGTAGAAGACATGGCATATTCCCTGTTTGGGATATTCAATATCGCAATCCCAGTCATATATGGCGAGGGCAATCGTGCGGTCGGTAGACTTTTGGAACATATCCTGACGGGATCGGGTGACGTGACAATTCTTGCTTGGTCTGGCACTTCGAATTGGCATAACAGCTGTCTACCAATGGATCTCACCGTCTACAATGAACTCGACCCGCCTCACATTCTACCATCTATGGAAACTGCAGAGGTGGATCAGATGGTGACCAAGTTGCGCTCATCGATCCCTGATCTCTCCCCTGTAGTGAAGCTATATGAGCAGCTCTCCATACTTCCTTCCCCTTTCCTTGTTTCCAGCAGACTACGCCTTCCTGCCGTTTTTCATGTCAACAAAATTGTTCGTGTGTCAGAACCCGATCCACCGTCACAGACCTGTGTATATCGTGCCACAACAGCCATGTTTGGTGAGATGGAAATCACGACGACGAACAATCTGACAGCAATGGAGGATCTCTACTTCATCCACCCATGGATCCGGCCTCTTTTGGATCAAGAGCACCGACGCGCTTCAGATAGGCTTGACAAGATGACACGAGCGTTTCAGTTGGTTGCTCGGCTCTTGCAGCCGTTGGGAGCACTGTTGTTTGAACAAGTGTCGCGGGTCGAATACAAGCGCGTTGCGGCGGGCAGCTTGATTATGGTTCAGATTGAATGACTTGATAGACAAAATCTGTATGATCGACGTGCAGTGGTTTGTCCTGGATCTCCCTCCATCACTGGGCGCGGCAATTCGCATATGCATCCGCTACGGTAAACATTACGATCTGAAACACACGTTCGTTGTCTTACTCTTCCTCATACTACTCAAACGCACAACCCTGTTTTCGTAGTGTTCTTCGGGTCTGACCTCTCCTAATCCTATCCTGCCTTTAAAATGCGCTCTGCGGGCCAAGTCACCTAGTAGACGTCCTTGACACGAACACATTTCGAGTATACGGTGTGACTTTGCATTCTCAGAGAATGAATGTCGCACTACTCCACTGAAGCATCCGCATCACTCAACCGAGTCTACAGCTTGGAGACTAGGTTGCGTCGTGATCCACTTTTATAAACCCCAACTCTGGTATTCGTGTCGATCGCGAGACTCTCGCGAACATGTCGGTCGACGAGGGCGTGTATACCCTCCCACAGCAGCTGGTACGTCCTCGCTCTTCGACGTTTCGTCTGAGTCGGAGGCCTTGAACCCCTATTGCGTGCTTTTTCCCATTGGCATCACTTTCAGACCCAAATCAAGGACGTCTAGGAACGAGAGTTGAAAAAAAAAATGACTGGGCGGGCTGGGGGGATCGGCAACACAGTGAGACGTAGAGGGAGACACGCCTCGCGACGAGACGCCATGTTCGTGCGAATTGAAGCCTGAACTTGGGGGAGATGTAGTACGTGGGTGGCCCTCGTTGTGCGTCGGTGACTCCGACGGCGAGGGATCATTGTCGCGGGATGCTCACAGCTCTTGAACTGGTCCGACGGCAACTGGAGGACAGTTCGGAGACGTCGTGCCAGTCTTTGCATCGGTCTGTACAATAATCGGTGTGATTCACATCAGCCTATAATGGGCACTGTGCGAGCCAGCACCGACCACACTCGCGCCTACCGTCTCCACACGGACCTATGTCGATGATTGACGATCATAGCGGTGACTTCGTGATGAGTACCATATCTTGGCGTAAGCGTCACCGTCTGTCAGAGTCGATCTCCTAGCCAATCAATGTGCCGAAACCTGGATTGAAATAGGGGAAGTAAAGGACCATTGTCAGCCAACGTTGAGCGGTCAGATTTCATTGGGTGTGACGTCCGGTCCTTCAGTATCGTAAACGATGCATGGAAGCGGCGAAAAAAGCATATGAAACAGGTAAGCGTATTGACGCCTTGTCTGTTTTTCTGAACTGGTGAGTCGATCTTTATAAGGCCACCGGTAGATTGGGGACTATGCGCAATGCGATCCTCCAGCTTAATACCTTGGAAGCGTATGCAAGTTCGTTCGATTCGAGTGTCAAACACACTGCAAGAGCGTATTAAAAACCTACGACGAGCGGAATATAATATCTCTTGGTCTCGAATATACCACCACCCACATCCTCTGCAGTATCAACCAAGCTCAGTACCGGATCTCGAGACGTTATCGCGTGAACTTCTACCAATGAATAGCTGGGTCTATCAGTTGTGCGCGAGAGCCCGAGGGACAACCGTTGGTTATGAGGCGTTGAAGACATTCTTGGCAAAGCATGAGAACTCTACACAAGGGTTTAGAAGGTTCAATCTGGAAACTCGACATGCGACCCGTCTTTGTTGCTCAGATAGCAAACCGATGTGATATATCTGTCGACGGACGATTATTCGAGATAGTGCAATTGCGAGGTGGAGGGTCGGACAGGGAATCCAATGCATGGCAGACGAATAAGGTAGAAAGCTTTGCAAGAGCATGTTGTCATCGTACTCGGGTATGGTATGTACTAGGATAATGTTGCACACCTTGTTTGGTCCATTTTGAAGTATTATCGTCTGATGTGACGATGGGGAATAAGTATCCAAGATAGGTGGCGGTTGTGCGATGAGCCTGATAAGGGATACATGCATGATGGGGTACCACCGGAAGGTAAACAGGTTTCTTCGTGCCACCACTTTGAAACCTAGTATTGGGACGTGAGTGGAGTGGGTCAATATTCGGGAGGGGCGACACTAACGAGAAGACAAGAATCAATCCCGACGAAAAACATACCGTGACCTTCCTCAAGAACAGTCACTAAAAGGAAGTGAGAATAATGCAAAGTGAAATACCAACTGACCAAACAGGCAATGCTAATGGGGAGGGAAGAATCCAACAAAAATGCATACCCCTCTAGCATCACTGAGCAACGGGAAGAGAAATCGATTTATAAATTGATTGTGTCCATGTCTAGGGACTTGCGTTCCTCGCTGATAGAACGCACGTTGTGAGCGGTGGCATAAAAGCAGACGAAAAGATCCAACATTGGCAGGTAAAAGATGGGGCACTGGTCGACGCGAGTCATGCTTCCAACGTTGCAGTCTCACGAGATGGAAGGTGGGTCGTGAGTGGGTCGTATCAAGGTGTGGGATGCAGAAAAGTGAGGGAGATTCAAGCACACTGCCATTGGGTGAATACGGTTGAGTCATCTCATCAGATGACAGAAATCACGAGCGGATCAAATGACGAAGCCATCTGGGTCTGGTAGCTCTCAACTCTGTCGGAGGTCCATTGCCTTGGATGTCGATGGTATCATAAGCTCATCGACATACAACAGTTTACCATGGACTCCATCGCAACAATTTGCACATATAACAGTAGCGTTAGCTATGTAATCAATACTGCAAGTACCTATCAACCACCCCAGTCTGTGACTCGTTTACAGAGCCCGGAGCTCTCCCTTCAACTTGTCAATCTCTTTCCTCAGATAGAGTAATCTCAGAACACTGGCACCCTCTGAGGAATCAGGGTTGAACAGGAGGGGGGCAACAGCCGTGTTCCCAGACAAGTCTGGAATCATTCGGAGTGGTGGCGATGCCCACAAAAGCTTAAGGGCTGTGTCTCGAGCCCTGGGGTCAAAGCTCCGAACAAAATGGTCCGCCTCCAGCAAAGTAGGTTGGGGGTGTTGTCCAATATTTCTGGCCCCTCGAATGGATTCAAGCTCCCTGCAAAGCCATGTACACAACTCTCGCTCCTGGGGTGAGAGGTATACAAAGGCGGTGTTAATAAGCCCTTGCATATCCGGGTCTGGGGACATCCTGCGACTCTCCAATAAGGTGACTGTTGGCCCAGGTCATCAACAGGTAGACAGAGTGACCTAGAAAGCTTACTGTATCCAAGATTGGCTTCTTTGAGAGCCAACTTCTGTGGTCTGCTCAGGACAGTGCATAGCTCAGTTGGGATGTCTGGAATTTGATGTTCCACGTCAAAAATCCGGTCGTTGAGTGCTAGTTCAAATTACTGTGAGATGAAGACAGGAACAGGATACCTTTGGATGACTTACCCTGTAGCAGACGAGATATGGTCTCATATCTCCCCAGCTGGCTGCTGACCTGCAGTTCATGCTCTAGTTGATCAAGACGATCCTGTCCAGTGTGACGGATGTAGGAATCAAGGCGACCAAGTTTCTCCTCAGTGCGACAAAGTTTCTCCTCAGTGTGACGAAGTTTCTCCTCAAGCCCCTCCACCTTCTCCACAGCCAGCCGAGACTCTGAAAGTTGCTCCTTTCTCATCCTCCTTCGACTAGCTGGGCTGGGGCGACTAAGGGTACCACCTGAGTTAGAAATGGAGATGCCAATGTCCCAGGATGAGGATGTTTGGAGGAAGTTGTTAGATGGGATACTGTTGTCTGATATCCTCATGGCATTCATGTATATGGCAAGCCTATTTGGATTGTCACGGATGTAGTTTGGTAGAGCCATCAGTCGTTGGGTTCCATCTCCAATAGAAAGTGTGAATGCGGAAAACATGGTCATGATATGGTCGTGGGGGGCTAGGAAGGATAGTGTATAAAGGGGCTTGCTCAGCATGGAGCTACATAATTACATAATAATAATTAGCTTGTAGCCTCATACCAATCCCTCACATGGAAGAGTGACAAGCAATTCTTTGCCTGCATCAGCAAAAGTGTATGCCATTATATCATGCCCTAGCTGGCCTAACAAGGTCTAGCAAAGTCTGGCATTCCGGCACATTTAATCATAATCTACCAGTGACTACCTATCACAACCTACGACTAGTAGTAGCACAGTCTATCATTTTAGCATGACATACCCACTATTATTTTAGCACAAGCTAGCAAATGAAGATGCGACTGAGAAAACGGAGCAGTCTGTCCATTGAAGGGCCTAGCAACGACAGTGCCTGTCTCGGCATCCCAATCGGAGCTCGATGTATTGGTACTATCATGCTTCACTATGCTCTACTTTCGCGATTCTATTGTTCTGATTGGAGGCTCTGAATGTTAAAAAATCCAGGAATCTAGGACATCGATGATGCGTACTTCTGCAAAGTTACCATCTCATTATGGTCTCTGCATCCTCGCAAGTCGCCCATGCTAGTGGAAAGCACACTGGTGGTAGCACACACTGAGATCTGAAGATCATGATGATACGCAAACTGAGCGTTCCCGCCGGGTCACATGGTATGTGATGGGCTCGATCAACGATCATGAATTGTCTGTCGTGGACAGCGAATGTGGACACCATTGACAATATTGACAGACCAGACTCAACTGGTTTCCGATTGGGAATACCATAACACAGCCCGTGGCAGAGCTCGTCGGCTTCAACAACAGCGGGACAAGAGCGAAGACATTGAAGCCTTAACCTGTTCGAGGGGACGAGTCGACTTAGAGCTGACCTCGGACAACAAAGTGGGGGTTCAGGCCTTCAAGCCCAGGTCTGCGTCAATCAGATCAATTAGATTATACTCGGCACGGATGAAGCTGAGTATAGTTTGGGCTGATCTTAGTGCTCTCTGCTCGCACTCCAACAAAATGAGAACAAAATTCAAGTATGTACTACCTCAGCCACATACTCCCTCAGAATTCCTCTAGATCATGCTGGTTCACTTGTTCCTCGACATCGAGTAGGCCCTCTTTGACCAGAAAGCCATTACAAGGGAAACCCATGGACAATCACCTCCGCACAGCAGGCCACAGCCAACGTTGGCAGGGAGTTGCAGCCATTGTGGTGTTTGCGCTGCAAGAAGTGGAATACGAAACCTCCTTGGCGACTCGATCCACCAGGTGTGATTTTTGTGCAGAATTGGAGCAAGGATTGGATCGCAGTTTTTGGAGCGGGATCATCCAAAGTGTTCGATCAGCGGAAATTGTACTGTGACTGGAGAGCTCAAATATGCGCTGATCTCAGGACAGACGAGGTGGACGAATTGCTCAAGGGTGAACAAATTTGGAAGGTATGTTCGTGAAATCATCGCGTCGACAGCGATGGCAATGCGAACTACGAATCTTTCGTCCGCACTATGAGTAGACTCGGATCAAGGTTCGGATACTATCCTCACCTGTACATTCATTTGGATGTGATCGTTTCCACTGTTATTGGCATAGGATGCGCCTGC
Organism: Aureoboletus auriporus; assembly: GCA_038089615.1. Taxonomy (NCBI): domain Eukaryota; kingdom Fungi; phylum Basidiomycota; class Agaricomycetes; order Boletales; family Boletaceae; genus Aureoboletus; species Aureoboletus auriporus. Next base: position 37,965 of record JBBPLF010000054.1, read on the forward strand.
TACCAATCTGAGATCCCAGATCGTGGTCACATTGTAGTGTCAAAATCACTTGACTCCGCTGAGTGACGTCTCAAGTCAAATTCCGAGAAAATCAAACAACGCGGACGACTGGGACTACCGTGTTCACAGTTTTTTTTAATCCGTCCGTCCGTCCGTCCTCCTTGCGCGGAACTACACAGAGACAGAGGTAAGAGCAGAATATGCGGTGATGAGCGCAAGTGTCATCACATACCACAGGACTTTCTTGAAAGATGTGTTGAAAGGAACACGACGAATTCAATCTCGCTTGGCGACGTCTTTGGCCTAAACAATGGACAACGTAAAACAAATTCAAAGAAGTTCTTAGAAGATGCATAAATGGTCACATATGACCTCGCTTGCCAGGTCCAAAAAGAAAACCCCGTGCAGGTGTTCATCGATGATTTTCAGGAAATATCCCAACACTGGCGCCAAAATTGGGCGGTGATACGGTGGATCGTAGGGACTTGGTTACCACCTTTCATGTCTTGACTCTTGTAGTGCGGTGTAGAGGTGCTGAAGATTCAAGAATGGATTCAGACTTTAAGTTGACATTGTTATGTCGTCAGAATGAATCAAGGTCAAGAATAGGTAGAGTGGATGGAACGAGTACGAAGCTCCGACGTAGTCCCACACGGGTCACACCAGGCTGTTCGAATCCATAATCCAGTGGCCTCAAACGACACTGCGGCAGTATCACACAATTCATAATTTTCAACCCAGACTCACATTGCACACAGCGACAGTGTTTCGAATATCTTTATCTACACTGATAGAAAATCTAATAGACAGCCGCCCAGTAATGACGGCAAGCAGAGACCCGAGCAGGTCAAAAATAAATTGTACGTAACAATGAGGTTTATAGGATGATATTGATATTGCCCATAACATCACCAGCACCCTCACGAAACATTTAGTAAAAGCTTAGTGAGAATTTATCACAAGTGGTCGTGAAGCTCTATGTTTAATTGCCAAGACGTATAAGAGACACCCGACGCTACAAGCTCCAGATGCACCAACGGGCTATTAGGGTATACACAATTCTTAGAGGTTAAGAGAAAGGTTGACGTTCAAAGAGGCCAAGACGCTGACAAGGAGCCTCAACACAACCTTGACTGCCTCAATGACAATCTGCAGGACAATAGCTACAGCATTGAGGGCATATGGAACGACGGTGTCCAAAAGGTCCACAATCGCATCACTTGAACGGAGTCAGTCAAAAATCATGCATTTCAAGATGGAGTCACATACCCCAAGTCGCAGAGAACACCTTGAAGGCTACCAACGACCTGTGCACCAAGGGTGAGGACGATGCTAATAACTGCACCCAAAATCTGGACGACAACCTGTAATGCGATCACACATTAGAAGTGAACAAACTTGAAAAGTAGCTACACACATTCAACAGAGCACAGATGTCCAGGGCAAGTTCGTTGAGGTCACCGTTAGCAGTCACATCAGAGACCACAACGTTCTTAACAGACGACACAGTGGTCTTAACAGTGGTGGTGATATCAACCACGATGCCAGAGAATTCCTCAGCGGTAGGGTGGCTCTGGATGCTCGCTATGCTGACAATGAGAAACTTTAGGACAGAGAATGAACAACATACACAAGGAAGTGTAGTGAGACTGAAGTTGAGTGGTGGCCCCTTGGATGGTGGTTTGAAAGGTTTGAACGGACGAGTCGCGAGCCGTAGGCGCAGCGCTAACGAAGCCAGCAGCGGCCAAAAGAAGAGCAGGGATAAACGAGAGGACGCGCATTGTGAGTGAGCTGTAAAGAGTGACGGGAGTCGAAAGACGAGAGGTGAAGAGGCAAAAAAGAGGTGAAACTCTGTTATAGAAGAAGTCCTCTGGGTACGGTTTTTATACACCTCGTAGAACGTAAAGGGCGTGAACTCCGACGACGGCCACCCTGAACACGGTGACACACGAGATGACGAATACGCTCGATAGCCGGATCACAATACAAAAATTGAATCAACGAACCGTGCTTCTTGACCATTTGATCGGAAATTGAATGCCCAACCGGCATGCCAAAATGGACGCCATACTTACTTGTTTTGTCCCACTAGGGATGACGATCTGACTGGCAAGGCTCTAAAAAATTTCAGGTGGAAAAGATGCGGCAGCCTGAGCACGTTCTTAATGACCTCATCGCAAGAGTACGTACCACAGGCGTGACAATACGTAGACGTTGACGTACTTGCACGTAAATGCCGCTTCAACGTCCCATGCACAATCGATCTGAGTAAGAGCAGTGGTTCATGTCTGCAATGCGGCGAATGTCATATAGTGTCGGCTTGACATTCGCAAGATGTCGTTCGATCGATGTCATTGACACCGACAGCGTCACGGTGGAATCGAAGACTCGGACTTGTCTTCGTTTGGACGAAGCGTGAGAGCGCTCGCCAATTGAAAATTTGTTGGGTTGACTAGATCTCGAAAACCCACGGATAGTTGGTTTCGCCGAACCTTCGATAAAATTTCAAGGACACGGCCTTCACTGTACGTTGATACGCACTGAACCTGCAGCTCCGAGTCAACCTCAGTGTCGTCGAGCCATGTTGATTTGTGGTGCAGAGACAAGTTACAATATGCCACTTGAAACGAAGAAGTGACCGTGATGACTCGGAAGCGAAGACGAGTCCGGTTCAGATGATTGTTCTCTCCCGGGCCGTCAATCGCAAATTTTCAAATTCATCTAGCTGAAACCAGTGACTTTGTTGGTCAGCCAACCCGGCGCAATTCATAATCTCTCTGAGCGCCATGAAACTGGGATAAAGGTATATATTCACCAGACAATGTACCATTCAGGCCCACCGGACGAACGTGGAGCATGTCCGACATGACTCTCAACTACGTTCTTCCACCTGCTGACGGCTCTCGCGCGTTCACCAACAACGATGCCGACAGTATCACCGGCAAATATGCGCGCAACTGGAATGAAGATCCCCACGTCGTACATATCGAGAACGTCCGTGGGTCGGAGACATTATATAACCTCGACAACGCCGGGTTCCAGTTTGGAAAACAGGCGTCCAAGCACAAGGACTTTCTGGACGAGGAAGCCCTCAAAGCCGAGTACTACCCCGAGTGTGTCGAGCTTATCAAGCACATCACCGGAGCGACGCGTGCCGTGATTTTCGACCACAGTGAGCGCTAACCTCTGGCCACGTCCGTTGCTACGGCGGTGTTGACCCCATGGATGGTAGCCATCCGCCGCCGTCGACCTGGGGAGGTAGCGGATACCGCCCAGAAACGTCAGCCCGTCTCGCTCGTGCACGTCGACCAAACGTTGGCATCGTCCATTGCCCGCGTTCACCTCCACCTCCCTCCTTCCGACGCGCCCGGGTTGCTTAAACGGCGTTTCCAGATTATGAACGTGTGGCGCCCCATCTCACACGCCGCACTCGAATGGCCGCTCGCACTCTGTGACTTCCGTAGCGTGGACGTCCAGAACGATCTCGTACCCGTTACACTCATATATCCAGATCGAGAGGGAGAGACGTACGGGGTCAAGTTTAACGAGAAGCATGAGTGGAAGTACGTGAGGGGGATGGAACCAGACGACTTTGTGTTGATCAAATGGTACGTATGGTTCTTCGTCGCTCAATAGGTTGGCATGTGTAAGAAAGAAACTCTAGCTTCGATTCCGTGCAAGACGGAAGTGTGGCCATCTTCACGCCACACAGTGCCTTTGAGGATCCCAACAGTCCCGTGGGTGCGCCCAAGAGAGAGTCCATCGAGATCAGAGCGCTAGTTTTCTATGACTAAGGATGCTGTACGTCTGATTCAAATGATACTTGCTTGGCGACGTTGACGCTCCACTTTATTTCCCACTCGCTTTGGACCCTTGGCAACCACAGAAGATCATTGTTCAAACCGTTGTCATTCATAACCAAGTACACGTACAGTTGACTCCATGGAGTGTAAAAAAACAAGGTTTCAGTAAGGCGTTGATTACTGGGCCATATGATAACCTCGTGATATGATGAGGATCGGGTTCCAGTGAAAGAACCCACTGGCCTTCATGAATCCATGTTAACCGTCCTTTGTAGCGAGATTTGAGTTTTAGTTCTTTCTCCCACCTGGCCCATCCCTAAGGCACTTTTAGGTGATAACCGGTCACCATCATGATCGCCCGCTGTGACTCACTGACTTGTACATTTGGAGCTCGCCTAAACGACCCTAGAAGGGTAGCCGTAAAGCTGCTTCAAGTTGTGAGATCGATAAATTAGTCGCGCTCCACTACTTACGCGAAGGAGGTCCGCATGGAAGATGAAAGGACCGAACACGACCCACTGGCAACGGGAAGACGAGGCAACCAACCCGAACTGCTTCCACTTCACCAGTTTTACCTCCACTCGCGTTTTCAGGACTCTTCATTGTACACGATGACTACGTTCGAAGTTATAGTCATATCCTACACAATATAGAACAAGCACTCTACAAATCGCACGAACCAATAACGCGACCCAATCTACCCCTCGTTCCCTGTATCTTGTACCTGACCTTGCTTGCGCCGCAACATGGGAATGCTAAGCCGACGAGGCACCTTGGGCACGCTCGGAATGCGTTTCGTTTCAGAGCCCGCAGGATCAGGTGGGACATTCACGCTACCAGCTGTCGGCGCCTGCATTCTCGGAGGCAGCGCATTTGACAGTGTCACTCTGCGCTGACGTCGTGGGACCGATGGTGTCGTCGGTTCTGTTGAACGTCCCATGTTTGGATGTGGATGACTCTGTTTGCTTGTGTACGGACTTGAACGCGACTTGAGGATCCCCGACCTGGGTGAATCCGCAACGTCAGGACGACGCGGAGGGACCGCCTTGAGGATAGGTTCTGTAGATTGTGGTAGATGATGACCCGCGAAACTGAGACTTGGCCGGCGGGGGATAGGTGGTTGCCCTGCTGACGTACTACTAGGGACCTCGCTGCGGCTGAGTGATGGTAAACTAGGCAAGTGCCTGAGACGCCGCTCCGTATCACCATGCAGAGTGGGTGGAGGCGCAAGTTTCGTGAGTGTTGCGCTGGGTGGTGGCGTTGGTAAAGGCTCGGTGATATCAGCGACACTTGGTCTGCGAAATGTCACAAACGACAATTTGCGGGTGATACTTGCAACGCTTGGCCTACGAGAGTGGGGCACAGACGGACTGACTTCTTGCATCGGCAGGACGGTAGACTCTATACTAGGCCACTTTTGATGAACTGCTGATGTGCGAGGACTGGGCGTGGAAGGGCTATCGCTCGATTTAAGGGTCCCTCGGCGTCCTCGTCCAGCGGCTCGGTGTAATGGTACTTCGCCACTCAACTCGTGGATCGTGGCGCTACTATTACTAGTGGAGATCGGAGGAGATTTTTTCCACCAGACCCGTACATGAGACGAAGAGGCAGGGACAACGTTTGGTACATCGCCGTTGTTTTGTGGTGAGGGGCTCGTCGACAAGTTTTGTTCTTCTCTCTGTTTTTCAGCCCTCTGCATCATGACACTACGCACTCCCAACCCTTTGGATTTAAGCCATTTCCTAGCTACCCCAGCACTTCGGGTTCTCGGGCTCTGTAGCTCTTCATCTCTGGGCAATCGTATGCGGGATCCAAAAGTCGGTGTGCCACAACGTGATGCCGAACGTTCAAGGACAGGAGACGGTAATAGTGGCACTACCGGAAGTCGCTTATACCGGGATGTATCCACTACAAGAGACTGATGCATAGGTTCGTCAGAGGGGACAGCAACCACCGTGGAAAGCTCGGAGGACAGTGCAATCGCATTGTAGATTGCCTGAGCATCGTCGGGTAGTTGGATTGGTTCACAGACAATATATGCGAACAATGAGCCTTCAGGGCGGGTCATCCGCGTAATCCGCCAGCCTGCGGAAAGCGCCAACGCACAAAATTCGCGCAGGGTACGTTCCTTTCCATTCAGCGTGATATGCATCTAGAAGTAGTGAGAACTATGGACGGAAAAGCGAAGAAATAGCGCCTACAATGAGGTCCATCCAATAAGCATTCGCGCTCGCTTTTCCCAAGTTGGATAACAAAGGAGGAGGCACAAGAGTACGCTCGGCACCTTCAATATGCGCAAGTACTGAGTTGATTGTCCATTCGTCTGTGCTATTTCTCTTGTATGTTTCAGCATCTATATTGTCAGAGACATCTTCGTCGACACACGCTAACGGGAGAACATGCTCGGCAATGAGCAACCGTGTTTCCGGACTTGAGGCAACTCGAAGGTTGATCAGAATGCGTCGTGCAAACTCGTCCGGCCAATCGTGGAGGACAACACGCAAAAGGTAAACCGCGGGATATCTAGATAGGTGAGGAGGTTCCAAGGGTTGCTGCGGTTCGAAGAAGTCTTGATCTAAGTCGAATGACACGAACATGAGTCCGACAGCACCAATTTTAATCACGAAAGCGCATATACACACCTTGAAATACAACTTGTTTACTCTCGAGCATCTCAGGAGACTTGGAACGCCATGCCTCGACGCCGAGAACAGTGACTACAGATCGATCCTGGACAACAAAGCGGAGGTTCATATGGTCCTTGCTTGTGGTATTATTTTGTGGTTGGTCGCCGACCATGAGCGAAGAATCGGTTGAAAGTTTGGCAGCGTGGTGCAGGGTCGCAGGTTCCTCCTTATCTGCACGGTCCTTCTTGACCGAATCAACCCGAGAGTCGTTGAGGGCATGAGCGAGAATCATTGTAGTGCTTCCGATTCCACCGCCAACATCGACTATAGTAGAACCTTTCGGAAGGGAATACCAGTCGAATCCTCAAAAGGGAGGTCAGTTACTAAGACGAAACATACGTCAAGAACTTACCGCTCAAGATCGCCTTCGGTGCCTCCCACCCAGTAGTTCCCCTCATTGCGTTGGAGAAACGCTCTAATCTAAACGACTTTCTCGGGACACAACTGGGTTCATTACCGAGCACCGCAGGCTGCATGTCAATGCGTATATTGTTTCCGATCGTCGTCGAAGTACATATGTGGGCCCCTTGACCAGTCCCTCCGAGCAGATCTTCACCTCCATCCTCCAGCCATTCGAAGAACGGCTTGTTAGTGTGGAAAGCCAAATTAAATGCAAGGAGCTTCTCTCGTTTAGTTATGGTTCCAGAAGACAGGCGCGTTTTCTCCACCTGCATTGAGGCTGCATTCGGGTTCATGCAGGGAGACAGTACCTCGGGCTCAGTCGCAAGAGGATGAGAGGGTATTGGAATTGGAATATCCGTTGGAAGAGAGTGCGATCCAGTGCGATCCAGTGATTCTGATAATGGAAAGGAGTGGGAGTGAGATTGAACGTCACTATCCTCTGGATACAAGATGTGTGTGAGGACGCTCGAGGAACGCGTGATGGGTGTGCAGGGAGTACGGTCGTATCTAGATATGGCCGGAATAGTGGTGGTCCTTCCGTTGACGGGGAAAGGTGTGTTTGAAGCGGACGTCGGTGTCGGGAGCTGCATACCAGTGAATGCCTCGGTGAGGTAAGCAGCGGATTTGAAAAGTTCGTCGGTGCTGGCAAAAGACACGGTCAAGGATTGCTCATAGAATCTGGCGCATACATGCTACCACAGCACTCGAGGCAACCCACTTTAACGCGACAAACGCGGATGTTCCATCGGTATCGTCGTACTTGGTCTCTGGGCTAGGGCAAGTTATATCCCAGTGAAACAAGCGCCAAAGGAAAAGACCGACTTTGAGAAAACGGCCTTTACTCTTTTTCCACTGTCGAGAAGGCTCGCTACTCTGGTGAGTGCGAATGTATCCGGAGAAGTTTCTCGGAAAATATGATGCGTGGAGAGTAATCGGAGAACGTGTACTAGGGTCAAATAATGAGACAAATCAAACCGAACGCAGAGCGGGATCCGCTGAAAGCTTACCCAGGTCAGTGCTATCCACATAGCCGTCACCAGCATAAGAGCATATCACATTTGTGATATCGACGACGTGCACGCCTTGATTGAGAGAAAATCAATACCACAATAACCAATCACGTGTATTGTACGTGCCGTAAGGGCGAGAGCCAGGTGTCCAGTCAATTCCATTGATGGGTGTCCGAACATCCACACGATCGCGTGTCAACAGATTGGAAACGAGTTCACTCGGCTGTACATTGGAGTCTAGCTTAGCCCCCTGTGCACTGATGTTAATACGCGGTCTGTTGTCTTCGGCTTCCCGTATGATTTCCGCGATGTGAAGGTGTTCAACCAGTCGTATGCATGCCGGAAGGTTGTACTGATGCACATATATGCACCTACGTCAGTGCAAAGGACTCGTGGAATAAGTAGGAATATACATACACTCATGATCGCATCGCAGAGGGACAAGAACGGCTTGTGAACGATATTGGAAATCTGTCCGCATGCAGCAACGATCCTGGAAGCGGCCGCAACAGCATCTGGATGGAGTGCTACCTGTTCGCTGGGTGAATCGGATACATAAGGCAAGTCCGGAGAAGGATAGTCTAAAGAAGGGGGAGGAAATGCAGCGGAGAGGGGCGTTGGAGGGAAAGACGCAGGGGGTGTGGTGGGGAACGGAGAGGCAGCGGGGGAGGGATCGGAGGGAAAGGAGCACTGGGAAGCGGGAGAAGAAGGGGCGTCGGAGAGACCGTTTTGCGAAAATACGCGCTGGATGTCGTCGAGGGCGTCGCTGATGACGAGATGAAGCGCCCTGAGAGAGGCAAACGTCGACGTGGGCGATGCCATGGGCGACGGAGAGAAAAAGAATATTTGGGGGCTTTAAAGATCGCGATGCGGCAACACGATCCGGTCGGTCGTGACCGCAAAAGGCCATATGATTGGCCGAGCGAAGTCACAAAAGAAGACGACAATCTCGACATTCGGCATCCCTCCATCGAAGCAGGCCGTACAAAGTGGCCGGCAAAGTCACGTGCTCGTACTATCTTCCCGTACGATGCCAGCTGGCACGAAAAAAAGACACGCACCGTCTCAAGACGGCCAAAAAGGCAAGCGAGCCCGCATATCGAACACCAATGAAAGCGTCAAGAAGCGGAGCCAGCCCGTGACACGCCCCATCAACGAGATAGACGCATCCGAGGTGGAGGAGAGCGGTGAGGAATGTGACCCTGCTGGCGATGAAGCGGTTGCGGAGCCGTTCAAGGATCCAACTAGTTCGCTCTTTTGTGCACTCACACCTTTTCATTCTGATGTACACCACAACTAGGCCTCAGGGAATCACATAGAGCCCAGCGCGCGTTGCAAGAACAACGAAAGGCTGCAAGGCCCCACTCTCAGTTGATTGCCAATGCAAAACGCGTTTGGTCCCTCGCCCGTCAGAAAAACATATCCTCGACAGACCGCCAAAAGCATGTCCGCGATCTTATGGATACTGTAAAGGGAAAAGTAAAAGACATTGTCCTCAAACACGACGCCAGCAGGATAATCCAGACTATTGTCAAATACGGGGGCCAGCGGGAAAGAGACCGGGTCGCTGGAGAGCTCAAGGGGAACTATAAGCAACTGGCTCAGAGCAAATACTCCAAGGTGAGTAATATCGCCCAGCATCACATTCATAAACCCTCAATCTGCCCTAAAGTTTCTCGTGACGAAACTCATTAGGTTTTGTCCAACACACCGCGCTTCGATCCTGGTAGAGTTCCAGTCACATGTTCTCAAACTGTTGCTCCATCGGGAAGCTTCGAGCGTTCTCGCTGACACATTCGAATTGTATGCAAACGCTTATGAACGCTCAATTCTACTGCGGGACTTTTACGGCAAGGAGGTTGCACTCTTTTCTTCTAACCAAGGAACCCCTCAAGATGTCGAAACCGCAAAGAAGGGACTCCACGGCCTACTTGATGGCGTCGAGGGTGACAGACGCAAGCGTTTACTCGCTGCTCTGAAGGAAAACCTTACGACAATGTACGTACAACCATCTTCGCACCAGCGCCGGGATTTAATACTATACAGATTCAATAATCCTGACAAAGGAGCCATCACACATGCCATCGTGCATCGCGCGCTGTGGGAGTTTCTAACTGCTATCGATAGTGTCGAAGAAGAATCAGAGAGAGAGAAACTACGTAGAGAAATATTCGAAAGGTGGGTTGCTCAGCTTATGCTGCGCGTGGTCCACCACTCTAATAGTTTATAAGTTGCCAGGATGTCCTAGCCGAAATGGTACACACCAAGGATGGTAGCAGAGTCGTTCGTGAATTTATCGCGCGTGGTACGGCCAAGGTTCGTTTTCCAGCGTACGCTCTTTCACGCGTCAAACGTTCTATTGTAGGATCGGAAACACATAATTAAAGTGATAAAACCCCACGTTGAACGAATGTGTGCCGACGACGAAGCACAACTAGTGTTATTTACCGCACTCGACGTCATCGAGTATGATTTCCGTTTCATTTCCGTTCGTACTTGTTGACACTTGGCTAGCGACACGAAACTCACTGCAAAATCTCTTGTGGCGGATATAACATTGCACATCTCCTCGCTCGCAACCAGTCTCCAAGGCAGACGCTCCCTTTTCCATCTCATAGTGCCCCGTTCACGGAGGCATTTCACTCCTGCCCAAATCGCTGTGATAGCAGAAACAGACGGCATACGCGCCAAGACGAGCAAAAAGGACGGCGCAGTCAGGGAGAGTGAGATACGGCAAGCTGCTAGCGAGGGACTTCTCCAATTCGTGGTTGAGAAAGGCGCAGAGACAACGAGAGATACTGGCGGAAGCTTGCTCGTGCTGGATATCATGCTGTATGCTGAAGGAGGTATGTCCTTTTTTTCCTTGCATCCTGTCACGCGGATTCCTGACCCTTTTACGAACAGACAAGGTACCCGCGATGAAAGCTCTGGTAGAGGCACTCGCATCCCCTTACCCATCCGACGATCCTGCACGACCGCATCTCATCGATCTCCCACATGCTTCTCGGATATACAAGAGTCTACTCCAGGGCGGACATTTCTCTCATTCGGAGCACACTGTCTTGCGTTCGCCCATGTTCTCGCCATCAGCTTTCGCATCGGAGTTTTTCTCAATCGTCGGGAAAGAGACGACATGTGCGATCGCTCATGGGGATGGTGCCTTTGTCGTCGCCGAGCTTTTGGAACGCATACTTGAAGAGGGCAGTGAGGAGCAAAAGACGATAGTGAGAGGATGGTTTGATGATGCCTTTGTGGCTCGGGTACGGGGTAGTGAGGCCAAGGGTAAGAACATTTTGGTAGAAAAGATCCAGGCTCTCTCGTAGGTTTGGTGGTTTATCAAAAGCCCAATTACGGGGCAAATGCAAGGCACGACGCATCATAGAATGAGGTAGCGTCTTACCTGGCGCTATGGTATGTCGAGGCTTGATCAATGCTTCAAGGGAGTAGTCTACTCACTTGGTGAATCACTGTATGAACTTCTTTGTGCTTGCGAGGCACTAGGCACCCACCACCTAGGCATGGCGACTTGGGAACTCGATCTACACCATAGGCGAGATCCCACAGTCTGGGTGATCGGAGTGCTTGCAGATGATCGATGATCGATGATACTGGATCCAGATTGGAATATCCAAGTAGGCTCCCGGGAAGAGAGAAATATCACCCTCTTCTATCCTGGACCGTTCCGCACGGAGATGCGACCATCTATTTTGAACAAACGTCGCCCTAAATTTCGTACGTGTGCATGACTCTTTGGGAATTATGACGTAGATCCTGACTCGCCGGGACCCGATTGCATCAGATCGGGTCACATAGAGGACGATCCCTAGAAGGTTTGCCATACCGTCATCATCTCGGTTCTCTCATATAATAGTGCTGATGATCCTTTGGAAGGTTACTCGAAGTCGTCGATAGGAGATGGCGACGAATTCGTCCGACCGTCCGATGCTGACCTTCTTATCCAGCTATTTCGAGGGGTCGACCAACTGAAGAACCGAAGCATGAACGACAGGATGGCGGCAGGGTGTGAACGCCGCCTCAAGTCCGTGCACATTGGATATACTGACAAGACGTACGGTTGGTGTCCAAATGTTGCGATCGCTCATGCACGCACGATAATTGCGTCCACATCTATTCTGGTCTCCCGGTTAGCTCGGAACCGGAACCGACTGACATTTTGCCACCGTCGAGGTCGATTAAAAATTGCTCCTACTACCACGGAGTTACGACACGCACATAGAATTGCACTTCCCGCCAAGAAGTACTGAGTTGGGTAAATATTTTGGAGGCAATGCAGTCAACTTGGAATTGCGGCGAAGACCTGTGGCGATCAAGCTCACGATGACGTCGGACAATCAATGGACGTTTGAACGCCGATCACTTTTTTTGTTCGGATTGGACAGCAAGGTTCTTTGCGGCCAGAGGCGATGATGATCATGATCCCGATTCAAGTCAACCTCTACCCTTGAGATCCTCATCGAGATTCGAATTTCGAAAAGCATGCAATTCGATAACATGGCAAGGTGCCTGTCGCATATAGTACTGGCGACTCGGCGAACAGTATGTATCTACAGTTCCTCAAATGTGACTTGATCTCGACAGTGTGAAGTCTTGATCCATGAAGTGGTGTTGTTCACCCTTTTCTGATTGATCATGCTGATGCCTGTACTAAATATATTGCCCGGATCGGACCCGGATCGCTTGCGTGGCCTGTTATGATTTTGGTCAGTGACCAAAACACCGTATCCGGGTCTTGACAGACGACCGACTGGTGCTGAAGGCGTAATCATAGCAACCTCAGCTTAGGGTTCCTGATGTTCGGTCAATATACAAAAGGTGTGTGGAGAGCATTCACAGCTTTCTTGATTTGCCAACTGTAGGCGTATCTACCCACAGACTCGAGTTCCAGACGCTGTATGGTCCTCGAGCCGCAGTCAAACGCATGTCAAGTCTTTAAACATGACCTGGAAGTGCCACGATCTGAGGATCGTTTGCGATGTCGTTCAGTCCATGGCGGTCAAAGGCATATAAACGTTGATCACAGATCACACCGCTACTGATGGGCCTTTGTAATCCATCATCCCGGCATCGCTTGGGTGGCCTGTCTGGATCTCTAGGTCAGTGTCCACAGCAACCACAGCATTCACATAGGGAACAGATAAGATGCGCCATCCAAGTCGCAACTACATCAGTATACAACGATCTCCCTCTACACCATGGCAGAATCCAGAGTATGGTTCAGTAAGTTTTCACCACTACACAGATATCACCTAAAACTAACTCGGTTGCAGTCACAGGGACTTCAAGTGGATTCGGTCGCCTCATGACCGAGTATCTCCTCAAACAAGGGGACAGAGTTGTCGCCACTCTCCGCAAGCCTGAGGTACTAGCTGACCTCGTGAATCAATACCCATCCACGCGTCTCCTCGTCGTCAAGTTGGACGTCACTCAGCATGCCGAGATTCCCGCTGCGTTTGCCAAAGCTCAAGAGGCATTTGGCCGCATAGACATCGTTCTCAACAACGCAGGAAAGGCACTGAATGGAGAATTAGAATCGGTCAATGAAGAGGATGCACGAGACCTATTTGATACCAACTTTTGGGGTGCCGTACGCGTCACCCGGGAGGCAGTGCGATTCTTCAGAGAGGTCAATCAGCCTCAAGGCGGCAGGCTTCTCCAAATGTCCTCCTCAGTGGCCATTTCGGGCTTTCCGTGTTGCGGACATTACAGCGCATCGTAAGCCATTTGAATCGTGTTGCCTCGCAAACTCAAACTTGACAAGGAAATTCGCTCTCGAGGGATTGACTGAAGCACTTGCCAGTGAAATAGATCCTGCCTGGAACATCAAGGTAAGACTTGTTTGACCTCGTACCCATATCTCCTGTAACCGAAAACTGATTACAACATTCAAACAGATCACGATGCTCGAACCGGGACCGTTCCTCACAGAGATATTAACCGTAAACCATTACATGGTCACACCCCACCCTGCGTACACGGATCCCGAACTGCCAGGCTCCAAATTGCGCGCGAATTTCAGAGCAGGCCCTAAAGTACTTGCTACCTTTAGTGGAGACCCTCAGAAAGCTTGTGTGGCATTTGAGAAAGCATCTCGGTTGGAGAACCCCCCCATCCGACTTCCTCTCCTCAGATCAGCGCTTGACCAGGCACATCAGAAGGGAAAGGAGTTGATAGAGATCGCGGAGAAATACAAGGCGTGGTCTGATGACCTGTACTTTTAGCAGTCTATGGTGCCCATCACCCGACTTGAACGCGTGAACCTGGAGTTTATCATGACGGTCGGGTAATATGTATAGCAAGAATATGATCTGATCTGTGTTGTTCTCTTTTTTTGAATCTTGATTCGGAATCACGGGCCCCGAGCTTTTTACTGTGTCACTGTCCCGCCGTCGGGAGTCACACCCAGGTCTGGTGACTGGGTTCGACTCAACACGCACAGGCACGCATATATATGTTGCAAGTGATCCTGCAAAAAATGGTAGCCTAAACGCCGACTGCAAATCTACACCGATTGATCAGGTTCTACCATGGCTGCAGCGCTACTCGTGGACCACGTTGATTCGATCCTAGCCATTTGGGGAACGGCCATGGAAGTTGATGGAACTCATACATACCAGAATTGTCTTATAGCATCGGCCCGGATGATTCCGAGTGGACTACTACCACTACTACCCCCTCGCTTGCGTGCCAGTGGTTCAATTTCCTCGAAATCCACGAGTGATTCGAAATTCGCGACCGATCCAGCATCCGCAATATACTCAGGCTTAGTGCCAGTCGCCGCGATCCGGCTCAATCGGATCCAGCCGCTGTGTCGACAGCTGGGCCCGGTATGAGTGTCAAGCTTTTGCTTCCTCTGAACCCAGCTGTCAACTCCCCAGAAAGAGTCTGAATGACTGGTACCGAGTTACCATTACCGTTAATAGGTTTGCCATGTCACCGATGAAGGTCCAAGTTTTTTCTGCGGGCTATTCGAGCCGAAGCGCTTGGCCCAGAATGTACGGTGTTCTGTTCACTGACGAAAAGTAAAATACAAGTTGGGTCGATTAAATCATCTATATTTTATTCCGATGCTGCTTATCAATATGACAAGGAATTTTGATCCTGAATGACTTCCTCAATCAACGATTTCGATGCTAACTGCCCGAGGCGAACATGTGAAAATGGAGTTGGTTTATCATGACCTTCTGTTCAGTCGCTGTAGTAATCGTGCTTAGATGCGTTTGTAAACCTGAATGTGTCCATTACGTAAAATAAAAGCCGGCGAAAATTTAAGGCGAAAAGACTTGTACACAAATCTGAAAAGTTCTCAGAGAAATATAGTGGATCGAGGTCACTTCAGTAGATTTTTCTTCCCATGATATTCATCCGAGTACTCTAAAAACCTCTAGTCAGTTTGCAATTATGTAAACAATCATTGGCCATGGACTGAGGTTGTTCACTTCAGTATATACGTAAACGTTGATCATTACCATGATGTAATCTCTCTGTCAGTATGCGACTGACCAACTTGCTGACTGAGCTCGAACGAACACGCAGCACTTTACATGGTAATCGATAGTAATTCTAATTGCGCAAACTGCAAAAAGTACGATTAAAAAAATTGAGGCATCATAGTATAAAAGTGCACGCCAGCCCGCTCTCTACATCATGGCAGAATCCAGAGTATGGTTTAGTAAGTTTCACCGCTACATGGAGATCATTTGAAGCTCACTCGGATCTAGTCACAGGTGCTTCAAGTGGCTTCGGTCGCCTCATGACTGAGCATCTCCTCAAACAAGGGCACAGAGTCGTCGCCACTCTCCGCAAGCCTGAGGCACTAGTTGACCTCACGAACCAATACCCATCCACTCGTCTCGTCGTTGTCAAATTGGACGTCACTCGGGAAGATGAGATTCCCGAGGCATTTGCTAAAGCTCAGGAGGCATTTGGCCGTGTGGATGTCGTGTTCAACAATGCAGGGAAGATGATCAACGGGGAGTTAGAATCCGCCAACGACGAAGATGCACGAGAAATGTTCGATATCAACTTTTGGGGAGCTGCACATGTCAGCCGAGAGGCAGTGCGATTCTTCAGGGATGTCAACCGCCCTCAAGGCGGCAGACTCCTTCAAGTATCCTCCGGACTGGGCATCTCGAGTCTTCCGTGTTATGGACATTACAGCGCATCGTAAGTCCAGTGCAGCATCTAAATCGTGTTACCTCGGCGAAGGCTCATACCTGACAAGGAAATTCGCTCTCGAGGGATTAACCGAAGCACTTGCAAGTGAGATAGATCCTAGCTGGAATATCAAAGTGAGATTGATGTGTCTTCTTATGGGGAAGACATGCTGGATATTGACTCACAACACAAACAGGTTACGATTCTCGAACCAGGGCCGTTCCGTACAGAGATCGCGACCACAAACAGCAACGTAGCTCCTCCGCATCCTGCGTATACAAATCCAGAACTGCCGGGATCGAAATGGCGTGCAATTTTCAAGACAGGTGCTTTGATGACCGGGGACCCCCAGAAAGCTTGTATTGCATTTGAGAATGCATCTCAGTTGGAGGATCCGCCAATTCGGCTCCCTCTGCACAGAAGTACTCTTGACAGGACGAATCAGAAAGGAAGGAACTTGATAGAGGCTGTGGAAAGATACAAGGAATGGTCTGAAGACCTATACTTGTAGTGTATCATCGTGGAGGGACTTCGAGTTCCACGTCATGTCACGTGTGCTACAAGCGATACATTCCCATGTTGCATGTTCCCAAGCAAAAGTTTTGCACGCTGCGGCCGCCGTGCCACATAACTATTTTGGTCATTTCTTTGGAATCGTCTAGGAGCGCTCACTACCTCCATCGACGCAGTTTGTAGCAGGTTAGTGCGCTGTTTCCGTCGCGCTCTGCTGACGAGGTTTGCCTCCAGAACGATGTCGACGGTTGATTCAGACAATGGCTCGGACTCGGTATCCGACACGCTCTTACGCTCGTTCGCCATGATCATATTCTCAGAAATAGGCGACAAAACCTTTCTCATTGCTGCGATTCTCGCAGTCCGCCACCCTCGTCTCGTGGTGTTTGCAGGTGCCTTCAGCTCGTTGTTGTTGATGTCCTTGCTCTCCGCGGAAATGGGCCATCTTCTTCCAAAGCTCGTCCCCAAAAAATGGGTTCACATTTCCGCGGGTGTGCTTTTCTTGTTATTTGGAGCCAAAATGATGATGGAAGCCCGAGAGATGAAGGATGGGAGTGAAAAAATGCAAGAGGAGATGCGAGAAGCCGAGGAGGAGATCAACACCGACGATGCAGACATGGGAGCTACAGCACATGGCCACGCTATTCCCTTGGAACGTCTCGAAGAAGGTGAACCGTGTACATCCCCCAAACCCCGAAAGGCGACGAAATCCAGTGTTGGTGATGGCGCACGCAACTTTTGCAACTTTATCTTGGGGCCGGTTTATGCACAGTCGTTTCTTCTCACCTTCCTGGGGGAATGGGGTGACAGGAGTCAGCTTGCAACCATCGCACTGGGGGCAGCGCACGTGGGTGTATCTTGTGCGCTGATATGATAAAACGACTCACGCGGTCCCTTCCGTTTGTTCTTAAAACAGAACGTATATCTCGTGACATTAGGAACAGTCATTGGTCACATGGCTTGCACGGGCCTTGCCGTCATGGCCGGTCGGTATATCTCGACCAAGGTATCTGTCAAGCATGGTTCGTATCGTACTACATTCTCCGGCAAATTCCTTACATATTTCTCGCAGTTACTCTTGGAGGAGCTGTGCTATTCCTAATCTTTGGCGTGATCTATCTGTTAGGAGCGCTTACAGGGTCGCCAGAGGATCTCCCAGTACCGCTTTCCTCGGAGCAAGCTTCCGCTATATAAGCATCTGGACTTCGTCGCGATATCATTCACATATTAATATTTTTAGGTATATTTATATTCAAAGGGATTCATCATCAACTTGCTCGCGAAAGGAGCATTATATAGGCCGATCTACGGGTTGCTTCACCTCAGAGACTATTAGTATACCCTTCTCCTGTTTCTGCTGGCGATTCACTATACTACCGAAATGGCCATGTATGACCGTAAGTGGATGTAGTTGATGGGACGCAGTTTACCACTATAGGATAGATGCTTTTGGAATTTTGATGCTCAGCGACTCGACGACGTCCGCCTCCTATTGCTTTACCAACCTGGCTCACTAAAAACGAAGGACCAGACAACGGCGCTTGCCTGAGTTACAGATCGAACTCAGACCTCCCTGTGTCAAACGACCCATGTTCAGCGTTGTACATGTAGCTATTATAGTCAGTAACTAAGTACAATCAATCAATCATTCTTCATAGCACTTTTCAACTATACTGTCTATACATCATGATCACAATACCAAGCCGACCAGCGACAAATATAAACACCGCAAGCAACTATCTTTATGCCCAGTTACTGAAGAGGTTGTTAAGGGAGCTGGAAAGACCCAGGTTACGGATATCGTCAAACACAGGCTCAAGCTGGGCGAAGAGAGGGGCACGGAGTCCGTTGATCAACGAGACCGCGGCGGAAGCCAAGTTCAAGACGGCTTGTCTGATGAATCAAAGAGGTCAGGGCGTTCTCGGACACCGCTGATGAGTTATACCTACCCAAGTGCAAACAACAAATTGTAGGCAACGGTATAGATTTCACCTTCGACCACCTTGAGGGCTGCACTGGCAGCCTGGAAGATGAGCTATTGTGTAGTGTTTCAAGTGAGAACCTGCCAGGGAATGACAACGTAGTACATTACAGGAGACGTACAGTGACAATGGCAGCAAGAAGAGCGGCGATTTCAGATGCATCAAGAATAATAGTGCCCTCAACAGGGGCCATGATGACGCTGATAGGCTGCCCAACAAGGAAGTGCATATCGGTGATACCGATAGTCACAGGTACGCTAATTTCATTGATGATGGACGTTAGCGTTTCCTGTGTTGCATTCTCAGAAGTGGCATAGACTGCACCATTATCATCACGTCAATAAAAAACAGAGTTCGTGGGCGAGGAGGACTCACGTAGTCGGTTAGCAAGAGGCGATACGGCGTCGTTGAGGTTTGTCAAGACAACAGCAGCAGACTGGGGAGTCTGGGACTGGCGTTGAACAATGGGTCCGGCAAACACGCCAACAGCAACAGTAAGGAGGATAAATGTAGTTGCGAAGAAACGCATTATGTATAATAGGCAAAGCGAAGTAATTGAAGGTGTTCGTGGTGGAGTGCCGGCGCTCGAGGTATTCGGGTCAATTTGGAGGGTTAATATATCTCAGCCTTGACACTGACCAACCTGAGATGAAATTACCGGCACCCAGTCGGTGCTTGCCACGTTCGATTAGGATTCCGAGGGAAAAAAAAGGAATTATGTGCAGCAACCCGATGCTAACTGGCAGGCATCAGTCACCTCGGAAGTAATCGCGGGTGATTTCTCGTCGAGCCTGGCGATGGGTTATTGATTAAGCTTTGTGTAGTGTTATACTGGTGGAATCTTCGTCGAGCCGTCAAACAGGCCCATGGCAGTCGACTCTCGAGAACCATAGTCTAAGAACTGGTTCTCGACTGGTGACTGAGCAAATGGATCGATCAGATGTGGCCCATCATGTGAGGTAATTTTGCCCAGTGCTCGTTGAATGAAATCGATGACATTTAAATGCCTGTTTTATCTCCCTAGTAAAGAATGAGACTGAGCAATCTGAGGCCCGGGGGCACTGGCATGGCGGGACCTCATGATACGACTTGAAACACGCACCATGTTTCATATACATATCATATCATACCCGCTACACACACGCTACATTCGAATTCAAAATTATTAATACATCCGCAACAGTTGCGAGTGTCATGCTACCTTGATGAGGGTCACGATAGCGTTGGTGGCCAGTGCACTCCCGACCGCCCTGAGTATTTTCGTCGTATAACGTAGCTACTCCTTTGTGTCACCTTTTCTCCTCGACGTCGTGCTTCTCTGTTGCTGTTGGAGGCTCGGAGCCCGCGCTGCGGCTACTAGGAGTAGCCTACAGTGACAACTTGAATGAGATATCAGATACTAGTAGTTGGTCGATCTTACGGTGGATCACATCTCGTCGCATTGATCACATCGAATGCTAAGTACGTATGTGGTCAGTACTAGTTAGGTAGCTCTAAAGAAATAGTAGATACTCACCTCAGTGCCAATCTACTAGTAGTAAGTGGTTCAAGTTCCCTTTCCAGTGACGACTCAGGCATGTAAGCGGGTGGTTGTACGCTCGTACACCGATCAACGAATCCCGTTCTTTTTTGACCAAGTTTAATGCTCTCTCGCCGTTCCAGATCCCCTCGTCCCTCCCCGCACCACTCGTCGACAGCCAACCACTGGCCCCGCTGGAAAAGGCACATAACTCGTCCTCCGAACTTGGGCACTTCTTCTTGGCTTCCCACCCACCCAACCTCGTCCTAGCTGGGCGAGCCAATGCCACTGACCCACCACACCAGATTTGTCGGGTGCATCTGAATCATCCACTTCAAGCGCCTGGTGTCGACTGCCATTTTCGACCGTCTAGCCCTCGGCCTTCACCACTTGTCATCGCCTACGTCTTGTATACCTTCCCAGAGGTCCGCACAGACCCACTGGCACCGTGTCCCTCCGCGGCACAGGCAGCCTTCGAGTTCCCGGGCCAGTTTACCGCTTGTTATTTATCGTTGCCCGCAACTTGAATCATATCCTAGTCTACACCCCAACCGTGCTCCAGTCTCACCCAACATCATCTCGATATGCTCCTAGTATGACTTGCTTTCAACACCAAAATTCTCGCTTGTATCCAGAGAGAACCAGGATGGCATACCGTATGATGGAATCGGGGAGCTTCAAGTTGGTACCTCCACTCGCCGCTACCCGTTCTCATTGAATCGCTCGTGAATGGTGAAGAGCATCGACAGATCCCAGAATGGCATTGACCATCGTATACGCGACCAGTGCCACTTGATGGGTTGCGACAAGAGTCCAAATCAGAACTTACACGAAAAGTGGTAGGGCTCAAAAGGGTCGTACTAGCCAGCGTCCAGTATTATAAATACCCCCCCCCCCCTTCTTCCCTTGCCAGGATTGCGTTCATGTCACCTCTGAGTTGTCACACAGATCCTCCGACCCACACATCTAGGCACCCTCTCCTTGCACCGGAATGCCCGCATATTCGTCATACCCAAGCGCCAAATTCAAGTTCTATCGCGGCATTATGATTAGTACACGTGCACCCAGCAACAGGAAAACGCACCTGCAAGCACTGCGTCGCCGCCCCTTTCAACAAATTATCCAATCCCCCGACCACGACGACGCGCTCTAGCCCGCTATGAACCTGTACGCCACCTACGACCCATCCGTGCTGACCCTGTACGTCCTCGAGCGCCGGGACACCTTTCTGAGTGCGTACGAGACGCTCGCCAGCATAGTACGACGCGTAGAGCGAAGCGATATCGCTCGCACTGAGCGTCGACCTGGAAAGCGGGAACGAGAGCGTGCTGAGGATGCCGCTGAAGAAGGGAGCGACGGACGGGATAAAGGCAAGTTGGACGCGTTGCTTCGAGGCAGAGGGGCCATTGGCGGGGACGGGGAGGAGCTTAGAGAGGTGCCATCCCGCCTCGCGTTCGTGGATGTGGTCCGTGAGCGCATATGGGCGAACACCACCTCCGAGGCTCTCGGGTGTCACTTTGGGCAACGTCACCGGACGAGCTCCGGCTTCACCTGGCTCAGTGATCGTCCCGGCACCACTGTACCCTGAGACGCCAAATACCGTGGGCCAAGCAGGGGGAGCAAGGTATGGGAGGAGAGGTGCCACGAGCAGTTGTGTCGAGGTGGCGTAGCAGCCTGGGTTCGAGATGCGTTTGGAGGCACGAACATCAGTGCGACCGTACAATTCTAATCGTGGTGATTCACATGGTGCGAATCACGAAAAAGAAAAGAGAAAAGAAATTTGTTATTACAGATTTCCAAACGGATCTTTACAAAGCAGAAAACGACCCCTCACCAGGTAACCCATACGTCCAACCATCCTCGAACCTGTAATCCGCACTCAGATCCACAATCACGCTACTCTCTCCGTGTTTCTCCTTCGACCCCTTCTCGATAGCGTCCACGAAGGGCTTGCACACCCCGTTTGGAAGCGCCATGACCCATGCGTCGACCTCGCCTTGTTTCTCCATCCGTTCAACATCCTCCACCGAGAGATTTGTGTGTGTGACTAGGGACTTGCTATACCCCTCGAGTGGAAATCCTTCCAATATACGGGAGGAGACGTGTGTGAGGGAGAGGTAAGGGTGTGTGTTCAACAAAGAGGTTAGCGCTTGTCCAGTGTATCCACGCGCTCCGATGAGCGCAACACGTTTCGGCTCCGTGGAAGGCATGGGTGCATGGGTGGCGTATCCCCGACTACCAGTGGGGGCCGCAGATCGACGCGCTAGTGTGGCATAGCCCCTGCTCCCGCCCAATTGCGGTCTCGCAAGCCCAAGAGGGAGGTAGGTACGCCCTACCCGGCCGCTCTGCTCAAGATCCTTGACGACCTTTTCTACTTCGCTTACATCGCAGATGCCGTACCAAAACAAGGAGCGGCCAGAACGTGTAAAGGAACCCTCCGCGCGATCGAAATGCCAGGAACGATCCATCATCTCTTCACCCTGAGCAGGTTGAAGAACAGCCGAGGGGGCGGTAGGGGGTGAAATGGATGCCGTCCATACGAGCTGTCGGTGATCCTTCTTCAATGCATTCCACACGTTGTCAAGGACACCGTTGAGTACGCCAGCGCGAGACGCGAGAAGCTTCGTTAGCACTGGGGTTTGACCTTCAGGATGGGACACAATAGCAACGGCATCGAGAGGCTCGTCGGCATAGATCGACCACTCTCCTTGCTTAGCATTCTCCAGCTCGTGGAGGATACCTGCGACACTCTCGTTGGCTGTACGGATACCCTCGTCGCGCTCAGAAATGACCTGGCGAAGCCGGTCTTTTCCGATGCTTTCCAAGGTCTGGTGTTTGAAGAGCTTGTATCCTCGGCGAATGAGCGTACCGGCACCCGAATCAGTAAAGAGTTCACGTTGAAGATTAGCAGTAGAGATGACGGCAACAGAAGAGGAGCGGGGAAGGACGTCCAAAAGTTCCTTGAACTCTCGCAACTTGAGCTTTGTACCGTACTTGACCCAAGGTTCCTTCATGAGTTGCTCGTATTCCTGCACGTGGACGTGGGTTAAATTGATCCGAAGAAGCGCCAAAAAAAATAGACACACCTCGTCGAGGTTGATTACATCCAACTTTTCGCCCGTGACGCCGTGAAAGAGGCCACCCTTTTCGTTGATGAATACGATTTTCATGGGCTCGAGCTCCTTGGCAAGTTCCCCTGCAGCAACGTCGGCGTTGACGTTCAGAATCTGCCCGTCGTTGCTCTCGGCAAGACTGCACAAGATGGGCAAAGCACCAGCACGGATCGAGGCTTCAATGGGTCGCTTATCGATGCGAGTAATCTTGCCGACCAAACCATACTTGTGGGTATCAAGGGCGGTGGCAGTGAAGACGCCGGAGGTGATAGGGCGGGCGCGCGTACCGAGCTTCTCGAGCGCGCCAACAAGCTTCAAGTTTTCCTCGAGGAAAACACGACGGGCGATTTGGAGGGTCTTGGCATCTAACAAGTGTGAGCAAAGGATATGTTACGTTAAAAAAACGACGACGGACCAGTAACACGAATGCCATCGATATACTCCGGCTTGACGCCCTCGCCCTCGAGGATATCGTTCATCTGCGGGCCAGCGCCATGAAGGACAACCGGGTAGAGACCAAGGCGATAGAGAAAACTAAGGCTGAGAGCAAGCTCCTCGAGGTCATCAAGGACTGCGCCGCCAATTTTTATAACGGCAAATTTTGCAGGTTGGGATGGGTGCGAGGAGGACGAAAATATACGAAGGTGGCGTTCGACTTCACGCTTGGTGCCGAGGGAGTAAAGCAGGCGGGTGATTGTGTCCTACATGCAGGTCAACACATGGTAGTGATTGCGAAGCGAAGCGAACAGACTCGGTCTGTCTGAGCAACGGACTGGATGGTCCTGACACCAACTCTCTTGCGCACGGCGGTAAGCGCGGATTGGCGGCTGCCAGCGACGACGGCAGCTTTGGTAGCGCGAGGCAGCAATGCAGCACGGGTCGACAGCATTTTGGCGACGTGCTGGTAGGAGCTGAAAAGGTGGCCAACAGCACTAGTTTTGTACTAATTTGTTTCCTGCTTTATGCCAACGATTTATATACACAGCGAACGAAATGCTGTTGGCTGCTGTATGCAAGCCCGTTCGCGTATACACCTCGCAGCTGGCAGACTGTATACACGACTACACGTGTCGTACTGAATCGATTCGAATTTCGGATCAATCATCATTCATACATATTTTTTCTCGACCTGATGGCACTCGATCCCAGATTTCCAATCAGTGTGTAGCCAAGTCGATGCCTCGGGCTTGGATGTTGGCGATATAAACCTTGTCCTCATTCAAAATGAGGAGGCCCGACTTTGTGAACATCATCTCCGGGGTCGTACTGTTCAAAAAGAATTTTCCAATAAGGGTGTTCTCCGAGTTCCATACGTGGATTCCATCCCCACATCCCGAATAAAAATTCCCGTTTGTGTCAAATTGGGTTCCATCTGGAATGCCAGAGTCACTATAAGCAAAGACACGACGGTTTGTGAACGACTGGGTCACTGGGTCCACGTCATATTCGTAACTGTTGTGTCGCAAGTCCGAGTCAAAAGAAAGTACCTGAGAAGCGATGCCAAGGACACTTACATGGTAGCGGGATAAGTCTGGTTGTACCCCCAGTTGCCAAGGGCTGCACCGGTGTCGCTCCTGAAAAGTGGCGTGCAAACCTTCGCTACACATATTGACATCCTACTTACACGAATGCGTGTTTGCCGTCCGCACTAATGGCGATGCCATTTGGGTTCACAAATTGGTCGGCAACAACTTGCACTTGACCAGTCGATGGATCGAAGCGATAAACCTGGTTAGGCAACATCGGTTCTGGACGGAATCCGTTTAGAAAACCGTAACTACAAGTATCTGTCAGCTTTACTCGTGTTTGAAGAAATGAAAGCTCACGAGTCATCCGTGAAGAACACGATATCAGTCCCAGGCAATATCTTGGCATCGTTCAACGAGTTGAACTGTTTGCCGTAGAAGTTGTTCAGTAAGACATTGGTATTGTATGGTGGATGAGGGTCCACGAGTACAATTGAAGGAGGCAGAAGAGCGCGTCCTGACGTAACAAAGAGAAGTTTTCCCTTGTAAGGGCCCGTGCCGCCATTCACCATCTGTACAGTGTCAGGAAGGTTTAGCTGCAAAGGCGTAAGTGACTTTTCTTGGTGTATTTCAAATCACGCTCACGGTCTGGATTGGCACGTTAACATCACCCGTAGTGCGAGCAAGTGCTTGCTCGACTTCCGTCATGTTAAGCATCGACACGACATTATTCTGATTCCAGCTATGGGATCCGCCACCGTTGCTGGCGAAGAAAACAACATCGAGATCGGAAACATAGATCGGCGCCTCGTGAGCAGTGCGTACGCCAGGAGTCGACGCGACAAGTCGAATAGTTGCATCCGGTCCTGTTATGTCGAGGAAGGAGGGATCAAAGACTTGAATGAAAGGTGGAGGTGTGTTCGTAGGATTAAAACCGATGCTCGAGTCGTTCGTCAGCCAGTGGGGATAGTTTGCACCTAGAACGTTGTAGTCAAGGGGGTTAACATGCTGAGTTCATTAACATCCTCCTCTCGTGAGCTTTGACAGAGAACATACCACGGCACCAGGGGGTAAATTGAGAGTACTGTTAACAGCCCTCGTGGTTGACACTCCCGCGAGAGCAATTGCTAATATGGCAGCAAATGGTGATACTACGACCATCGTCAGCTTTGAAAATTTGACGCCCTTACACCGTGACCTGGGCCATGCTTTTTTATATGGCGTTCTTACCGACCTTTGTTTCAGCAGCTGCTATTAAAATCCTTGGGACGGCGACCATTATCAAACTATAAAGATCTGATCCGAGCCTGGACCTCAGGCCAACTTGCAGGAGCGGTCGGGTAGTAGTACTAGTACTATACCAGGCTTGACACTGGCACACATCGTCCTTGATTGTTCCGCAAGCATCAATCGGCTATTAAGCGAAAGGTTTCGCTTCAGGGTTCCATTCAAAAAGAAAATGATACGCCAGAGCTATCGCCGGCAAACACGAAGATAGTAGTAGGGTCGATGATTGATGTACTTGAGACTCTTGACTCACTGGCCGCGGCGGCGCTTGCGTGACGGTCGACAATGCCTGGGAGACTCTTCTTGAACGGTCCGGACTCCAGACGGCGGACGATACGATGGCCCAAGAGGTAGCATTCGGCGGAAGCCAACTCAGTGGCACTCTGGGACCTGAGGTTTCTGCAGTTAGACACTTGGTGTCAGATACCGTACCATTGCACACCTCTTGTGATGGCCCAATTGATTATTTCAACAATCGGGATGCCGGTGACCGGTAGCTTGTGGGGGTAAAATCTCGTGTGGCATTCTTCCTTCCTTCACTGGCAGTCTGGCACCCCCATGTGTAGAAACCTGCTGAAGTGCCAAGATCCGACTTCCACCACTGGCACAATCCCGACTATTCAGAGTGTCGAACGATTGTCTGCTGCTCATTGCTGCTTTTGAGAGGCTACCGCCGACTCCACCTGCGCTCTGGTCGATCAGCTCAATGCGTCCGCGAGAGAGCTTACCGCCGCGCATCGAGAAAATTATGAAAGACTCACAAGAGGGAACATTGCCGCGTCACGCTGGCGGTACGCTTGACGCTGAGATTAATTCCTGGTAGAAACGAAATCACATTCTCTGGATGACACTAATTTTCGAGACAGAGGGCGCCCATCTCCTCTCAGATGGGCCATTAGTATGCATCCTTTCTATGCTGAGTCTCAGTATGGGCGCTCCTTTCCCTCAGTCATCCAACTCCCTCAAGTGCTTGAAAGCAATAACCGCCCGCCTAGCTCAATCGGATAGAGCGTCAGACTCTTAAGAAACTAGGTGATCTGAAGGCTGCGAGTTCGACCCTCGCGGTGGGCTAATGGTTTTTTTTTGTTCTCCCAAGTAACTGTACACCTCTAATCTGACCCAGTAAGTAGAAATCACGATTTGTACATGCCCGTGCTGAGCCACGAGGATGTGATCGTTGAGGTTCTTCAGAGTCAAGAAAGCATTCGCTCTCTTCCCAGCTCGCTCATCTAATTGGATAGAGTATTTTGATGACTCGTGTTTTTCATTACGAGCTCTACCCTAGCCTTTACGAATTAAATTACGATCCCCGGCAAGCAATCCCTGCCACCCTTGTGCCCATTCATCTATCTGCATCGGACGTATCACATTGAACATATATCCGAATCAAACGACCATCCCCGTCGCCCAGCTCTGACTTGCGCGTGTCTGGACTTTTTGACTGGTCACGTCTGGCGCTCGGGCCGATCATCATCCGACCTTCCCTCAGGGCTGTATATGACTGTATAAATATATCATACTAGTATGTACGGCGATCGTCTCCTGGTCTGATGACGCCGAGAATGCCTCACCCCTCGAATCACTGCGGCACCCGCCGGCGGACGTTCACGCAGTCGAACTCGCCCGGTTCGGCGCGCGTCGTCAGCGATGTCATCCTGGGTCTGACGGGTATATAGGCATGCGTAGCTACGCAGGGCCGGTGGCCCGGTATCGATATGCCAGCAGTAGTTTCAAATTGGCGACGATGCGAACACGATTCAATCCCCCCAATCAAGGTGTTGTTTCACAACATCCATCTCCAGTCGCCGTACTTCCCTTGTATTGTTTTTCAAACCAAGCTTCGGCAGAGAATCGAACCCATAAGGGTTCCTATATGCCCACACACGAGTACCACTCAGGCTGGCATCGTGCAGTGTTTACGGATCGATCCATGCCCCTCGGACTTTTGTTCAAGCACACACACGCAATATCCACCCGCCCATGACCATGACCATCAGATGCCTTGAACGGGATCGACCGGATGGCCACAGCCTGAGGTCCTAGGGTATATAAAATCCACTCGCGTTCGCCGATATGTCGCATCATGCCATCCATGGCAAGTGGGAACGCACTTTCCCCCACCTCCGCTGCTCCGCGACACCAAACCCCAGGCTTACCCTTTTTTACGTCTAACCATCTTTGGTTTGTGGATGCGGTCTCGAGCCGAGAGCCAGGCGCACCTACTACGTACCCCCTTGGAAGCTTTTTTTGGTTAGGGGAAGGTACTGGCGGAAGTATCCGTGCGCTTCTTGAAACGTGCCAACGAATGGAGGCGACCCGAAATGTATCTTCCACCGAAAAATATTGTACTTCCCTCTCCCTTTGATGCACCCCGTGCACCCCGAGCCCGGAACAAGCCGGAAGGAAGGGTGTATTGAAGTTGAACGTTGATCATACGATACGATAGTATCGGTGTATTCGGATGCCCACCCTGATATGCGTACGCAATAACGATCCACGCCAGCGCATGCAAATGGACATACTGGTAAATATTTAGCCCTGAAAACACTGCATTGCCCTATGAGGAAAAGTCAAGGAGAAAAAGAACGTTGAAAGTAGTACAAAAATCAAGAGTATGTAGACGTACGCATGAATATAACCATACCCTATGTCACACACAACAGTTAGTGATAATACCCTAAGAAAGATGAGCCGTATCATGGAACAGAAAGTATAGAAGAAGTCTACGCTGTTAACGTATGTAAGCCAACGGGAAAAATTCGTTTGTTTTTATCATGTCAATGAACGTCATTATAACGTGAAGGGAATGCACAATAGGATGAGTGAATGAGCGTAACCCAGTCGGGGATAATGCATAGTGATGTGATGGATGGATGACAAACAGAAATAGAAACATACAGGCGGACATGAGGTCAACTTGCAGCTGATTGTTGCGAGATTAACCATGGGACCTAGACCTAGTCGCATCCACATAACAAAAACACCGAAAAAAATCAAGGCACGAACGTGGTGTCGTGCAAGCGGATGATGACGGGGCGCGTGTAGGGCAAGATGGGCCTATCATTTTCAAAACCGGAGCCTCTCCGATTCCCAAACCTCTGGAAAGGGATACCACATCGCAGGCAACGGACAAAGCCTCATCTCCCCACACTCACGCCCACATATCGCATAATCCAGCCACGCATCTTGATAGCGGTGCGTGCCCGTGCGCTTGCGATACTCGAACCCTACTTTTTGAAGCGATTTGAGACCACGTGCAAAGAAGGTTGCGGATTCGTGCCGTACAACACGCCACGATTCCATGTCGTCCACTTCGTCATATTCCGGGAATTGCATGCAGAGCCGTAAGTCGTGTAGGGAAGAGAGGGGAGAAAGTGCTTCTAGATATTCCTGCTGTGCGCGATGAAATATCAAAGCAACGTGTCCAGGGTCAGCATCCTGTCCCAATGATTGCCGCAGTCAAAATAAGAAGTACACGGTGGCAGAAACCCGAGAGTAAACGGGTGGCAAGTTGGTAACGAGGGAGGACGGGAGGGAGAAAGGGCGGACGTACACAGGAAGACACAGACTTGCCATCGTGGTAACCACACCGCTCGATCTCGAGAACTTCCAGTTGGGGACAATTGATAGATATCAGACGACATATGGTTGGCGTGAGTTTGTCTTCGATTATGATACGCAAGTGCTTTAGGGGGCAATTACTTGCGCCGACGTCCGCGAGGACGCTTTCGACTTGAGGATGTGAGAGCGCAATGGGCCAGCGAGGAAGGTCGACGAGAGCCATGACAGCTAGTCGACGGAGATTGGTCATGTAGTTGAATACGCCATCGAGGACGCAGGCATTGGAGATGGCAAAGCTATCCAATGAAGCGAGCTTGGCGATGTTTTCGGGGTTGGAGAGAACGTAGGGATCTAGTAAACGGAACTCTTGCGATTTCGATTGAGGAAACAGGAGTCGAAAATCGCGCAGCAGGGGCATCCTGTGCAAGACGTCAAAGAGGGTGTGCTGGACCGCAGGTTGAGCGGGAAGTGGACCGATTTGAAATGATAGATTTAGATTTGGGTTGGGGACGCGGCCATGGAGAATGAAGGTCGTGAGAGCGGGCCAGTCCATGGTGGCGAGACCAGAGAAGGTCGTGAGATCACCTGAGAGTTCCAAATGTGAGAGGGTGGTAGCTTGCTGGCGCAGAAAGACAGCGGAGGAGCGAATCTCCCTGTATCCGCGAAGGTTTGCCTGAGCTCTGTATTTTCTCCTCCAGTCACGCATAAAATAGGTGATCTCTGCGAATTTCGGATCAGTTGGGCCGTCGCCAACGCGGAGGGTCTGGCCAACGGGGGTGAGGTTTACGCGACGAATTGGAGCAGGGAAGAATTGCATGAGGCTCTGATCGATTGGGGTGTCGATCAGGGTAAACGAGGAGAGGGAGCAACACTGGCCGAGGGCCTCGTAGAGAGCCTGAGGTGGGAGGAAAGGGGTGCTTAGGGTGAATGTGTTGAGTTTCGGCATGCGGGTGATGGCGTGTATGACGACGTCGAAGTAGTATGGGCAGTAAATGCCCTCGCGATCGAGATAACCGTAGCGGATGCGACCGGGTTCAGTCCACTCGTCGTGCCAGTCAAGACGAAAGTGTCTGGGGGGTGATCAGAAAGCGAAGGTGTGAGCGGGTACGACCCAACGGACCTGATGAAGGGCCAGAGGGAGTCTGGGTAGAAGAGAAGGCCGTTGTCCCTGTCTGCCTTGGATCGCTGAGGCCATCGTACGTCTGCAAAGAGAAACGGGAGACAGGCTTGGCGAATGTGTCGGGCGGTGGTGGACAGGCTGAGGAGGGAGGAGGTGTGGGCGGGGAGGAGGTGAGAGATGACGAGGGGGAAAATGTCGGCGATTAGGACCAGAGACATGGATGTTGGGGGAGAGCTGGCATGTCAAGGGGTCTTATGTCGCAGCACGGCGTCGGCTCTAGACTTGCCTAGACCTTTACGGAATCATAGAGTTTCAGCGTGTCCGACTACATTAATAAGTACAACATTCACTGGGACGCGTATTTCTCCGTCCACTCCCGACTCACGCGCTGCGCATCCTTCTCGTTCTCCTTGTAATGCTTCGCCACATCCGTAGCAAGCGGATCGTCTGGGTTCGGTGCGCTCAGCAGCGCCTGTATCGACAGCAGCACTGTCCGGATTTGCAATGCCGGCGACCATTTATCTACCAACACGCGTCACGATCCGTCTTTTCCGCGGCCACGCACACGTACCTTTCAGGATATCAAGACAAATGCGCCCTAGTTTATCTATCCCCCGCCGTCGCACATTATGTGAGCACCCGGAAAATAAGAACAACGCCACACCACATGTCACCAACGCACCAATATTCGGATGGTATATCTTGGTCAGGAACCGCACTTTCGGCGGGCTCATGGGATACTCTTCGGGAAGGAACAGCTCTAGATGAAATACGCCCTCTGTCCATCCATCAGACAACTTGGCTTGTGCACCAAATGAACCCTTGACGCACGTTGAAACGGACTGCCATCCGGCCCTTGAATGGTCACATCAAAGTACCGCAGGTTGTCGTCGTGCGGTGCAGCCGTAATCCCTGGCGCGGGGTCTGCAACCAGGCGCTCAGTTTCCTGCAATATGTCCACAATGTTAGCGTGCGGGTAACACGACGTCGACACGCCCACGATAATAATTACCTTGATGATTCGCTAGATCAACACCCCACAGTCATCAGCGCCCTATGATACCATGCTCTCCGTAATTCATACCTTTGGCAGGGCCATATCTAGCACGTAAACAAGTGTCGCGAGCGGCGGATGTACAGCGATGATCAAGCGGAGTGAACAAGGGTTGGTCTGCCGCACTCGGGCACTTCCGAATCCCGACTTGCAATATTTCCACGGTTATGACTACTGTAGTCTTCTTTGTCGCTGTCCATCATGTCGAGCAACAATGTCAGTGCAAGTCGCCGTTCAGTCCACACTATCCCTCCCTAACAATCTGTAGGATAATAATGGTTGGGTCAAGCTTGTCAGCTCCGACGGTTACGCCTTTCTCATCAAGCGTAGTGTTGCCACCATGAGCGGGACCCTCAAGAACATGCTTAATTTTGACAGTTAAATGACGTTCTCTTCCATACCTATAATCTCCTGTCTTATTATTGACCCTTGCGTTCCATTTCGCCACATTGCTGCGCTCGCATAGGTAGCTTCAAAGAAGCATTAGCGAACATTTGTCCAATCAGCGAACGGTAAGTTGTTACGCCTGTGATCGCGTGATTTCCAATGACCCGCTTACACGGCAATGTTACTTTTTTTTTCCTCCTGTGCACACTGGGCCCATCGATCTTCCTTTCCATATCCGCAGTGCGCCCATCGTCGAAAAAGTCTGTGAATACATGTCCTTCAAGGCCCATTATGAAGGCGCTGTCTCCAAAGAAGATATTCCCATCAATGAATTCACAGAGCGCATTCCCCCCGAAATTGCGCTAGAACTGTACGTCCTTTTCTAGCGATCCCTCTCTTTGCCTTAATTGGACCAATGTTGATCACTCTTTTTCCCAACCCCATTTCTTAATCTCCATTTCCCCGACGTCGCTTCCACGCGTGTCGTTCCAGACTCTTGGCTGCGGACTACCTGGAAGGTAAATCGTCCCTGTCGCATTGATCTTATTTTCAAATGGAGACGTGCTGATTACATTTTTATTCCGCCTACTGCCCTGTTACCTTCTTGTACCTAGTCTAAGGCTCTGAATGGCGGCGTTGGGACGCATAGTGCGCCTTCAGGACAGCCTTCGGCATTCGCACCGAGCCTGATGGATACGGCGCCTTTTACGGGTGGCGCTAATATTAGAATTCGTTTTTCTTCACGATTGCTGTGGGGGTCGCGCCAAGTACGAGCTTTTCATTGTTTCTACCGTTTTCCCGGAAATACATTCTGACCATCTGTATAGCGCGTGGGGCGCAACGCATCTTCTTTCGTGTTTCTAGCCTTTGGAATCAACCATGTTCTCTACACTCCCCCGAATCCATTTTTCTGCTTTGTAATTTGCGGACGGAATAGATGAAACATCATGCGCGCCTGATCAATGATCAAATCTCAAATTACGAAGAATAACACATCGCCCATATAATGTACAATCACGCATATCACTATCCGATGCTTTAAATTTTATCAGGATCCCAGAAGTGGATAGGTGGATGGACCTAGGATCCAGACCTTTTTTTGGTTTCCATTTAAATCTCCTTAGGCGATTGTCCTTATGGAGGACTAAGGCAAAAGGGGGCTCCCGCGCCCCACCGTATCCCCAATCGCGCGAATGCATCCAGAGACAGGTCCGTAGTCCCCCTGGAATCCAGACCTTGCGGCCTTGTAAAGCGGCCCGCGTTCCTGAGCACCGCAAGTCACTTGATACCGTAGTGTGTTTCCAACCAAGGTCGTAGGATCAATTTTGTGATTGAACAACCACGTTCGACTGCGGGCGTATGCGTATGCGTTGATTTGCGGGCGCTGAGCTCCGCTTTTTTTATTGACACGTCGTCTGTTTGAGCTGCTCATATCGGAATAAATCTTGCCTGAACCGGAAGGAAACAGGTGCTGTCCATTGATAAAATGTACAGAGTCTAGACGACGCTGTCAGTAGGCAGGACCGCCAGCGGGGTCAATTCGCGGCGCGACTATTCCCCACTTGCCAGTGCTCGCTAAAATTTCCCTATCGGCGCATCTACTGTTAAGGCGGGGCTTTTGATCACCAAGTAGTCTGGTGACTAGGCTAACTAAAAGAGGCGGTGCACAAGGCATGCCGCATCAAAATTGATCAAACTACAAATGAGGACCTCAAGGTTTCGCGCTTGACTGGTGGCGCACATGATGCCGCTACCCCTTCGATGCGCGGCGCGTCCTGCATATGCATGATGGGCGCATGCATACCCACTCGCATGGGTCGATCGAGTTCACAGATGAATTAGTTGGGTCAACTTGGTATCATGCAACATCAATATTAAGCAATGTCTTTCTGCTCCTGCGCGAAATGGTACCTGTGCTTCCAGTCGCAACAAAGGAAAAACCATCAAGCAGATTCATAAAATGCTATGCAACCAAACGTCCAAGTCTCTGACCAACTTCTCTATAAATGCAGTCTGATTGTCGACAGCAGTCGTAGGCGCAAACAGGCCGGCCCTCAGGAACCCATCGACGATCACATTGCCCCACAGGAGAAGCCATGTCATTGTCCAGAGCCACCCTGCCACCCCACCCACCCTTCTCCCTGTAAACCGATAAAATGCCCGCTCCGCAAGAACTCCCGGGGCCATCATCCCAAACCCAACGAGCATTCTCCACATGTCCGACCGACTATCGAACGCGGTCAACAAAATGTGGTGTAGAATGGCCGATGAAAGGAACGCCCCGATAACCATGCCCGCATTGCCGAGGACGAGGTAAAACGGGTAAGCACCTAGGAGGAATGTTTTGCGGTACATTTGGTGCCATCTGCGTCCCCAAAATTCAGAGAGCGATGTCGCATGCCATGGGTGGTCGAATGCAGGAGGCCATTGAGCGGGGTCTTGACCAAGGAGGAGAACGCCAAATACAGTGAGTACGTTGTGATTCATTTGTGTACCAATGTGTGCTGTGATGGCGGTCAAGGCCGTGATAATGCTCGATCGGAGGTATCGCACAACAAGGGGAAGCGTTTCGTCAAAAATGGAAGATCCGTGATTGCTGAATCCAGCACCTGTAGTGAACGTCTGGATTGCTATGCAGAGGGCACCACTTGCGCAGATTTGCGCAGCTGCAGCGAGGAATGCATAGCATACGAATGCAACGCGATTTGTTGGACGCGTATCGCGCGGAACATGCAATCCTCGAGACCAATCCCAGCCGAGGCCGCGCAAGCTTGTGGCGAGGTCGAGGGCATCCATGATCGTTGATGGAGAACTATTCGCAGGTCGGAGATGTCGCACGAGTGGTTTTTTCGTCGTCGCCCAGGAAAGGGTAGTGACAAAAATGGTTATCATGGAGAACTGGAGGGGAAGGTAAGCGATCGTCCGAGCGTCTTTCATGTTAAAGATGCGTACCACCAATATGACGTTGAAGAATTTTTGTCCGGGGTTACCGCGTGACATGTCTACGCAGAATGCCGCACGCATGGCTAACGACGCGACCACGGGCCATAATGCAACTCGCATGGCGTGGGTTTGGGGCTTGATAGCCAACACTGCTGCTACGATGTAGCAAACCACCGGGGGAACGACATACAATGCGAATGTTGCGATGCTGACGGGTACTTTTGTTGATGGGACTCCAAGAGCGTCCCGCAGGGACTCGAAGGAAAACATCGTTGGATCTTGTTTGTCGTTCGTCCACTGAGATTAAATATACCATCAAAGGCAGTGCCGCACTTGCTAACCGACGACAGATGCGGGTAACACTGACAGTCTGTTGCTTAGACAGGCCATTTTTGTCATCGATACACCTGTGAATTTGGCATGTATCTAGCTTACCGCCGTTAAAAAAATGTGGGATAAATTTGACATGGTAACCAGCACTGGCGACGTCAGTGTTGGTTTTTATTTGTAAGCAAGAGATATGATAAAAATTTCACCTTGTGGCCAGCATTGTCATGTCATTGCAGTCACAGCTTACGCCCCCAAAGTATGCAGTCTATTCCGAATCTCAGCTGAGAGGGGTGAGTATGGCTGGTACTTGGAAAGGGAAAGGCGGTTTGAACATGTTCCGGCTTGCGGACCGCTGCTGGGTTCGAAAAATTGCCCGTAAACATGCAACCGTTCCATTTTACGAACTTTCACTGACAACGGTGACAGTGAGTACGAACTTGTGAGCTCGAAAATCATTTTTACAGGTTTCTGATGTTCAGTTTTGGTGTAACATTTAATCAGAATCAGAATCATTCACCCCACTATACCCGTGTGGATCGCTTTTTCCGATGTCTGGTCCACCGCGTGCGCCAAATTCACCTGCATTTGCAAGCTCTTCCCCTGATTCTTCCACCCGGACCCCCTCGGAAGAGATAAAGGACTGGGAATATAAGGACTGCCTTTCGTGTAAGGTCGTCGGGACCGGTGTGCTCGGTTTGACGGGCTTGCATGCGTTGCGCATGGCTCGCCCACAAGCGCCAGGAAGCGCTTTTGGCAAGATGATGATGGCAGGAATCGGTGTTGGTAAGTCAAGCTGCCTTGATGATCTCGTTGTATTCTGTCCCGCGTCAAATTTTTGAGTTTTGTGAGAAAAACAATGATTTTCTGTATACTGATACGTCCTTGTTTTATCGTACAGGATTTCTGGCAGGTAGCGTGGTGAGATGGAATATGACCCCCACAGAAATGCTAGGGACGTTTACCGACCAGTTTCGTGGTGCTCCAAGACCACCTGAATCATAATTCACTCTGCAACTTCTCACATAGTTTGTTATATATCGTCCGGGGATAATATGGTCATCTTTCATCTCTCTCACTGGGTCGATGGATGTGAGCCTTCATAAGTTGAACAAACCTCTCAAATTAGGTAGGTGTTTTCGTCTTCCTCCGATTCTGGCCCCCTAAAAATATCAGAAGACGATTAGCCTGTGAGTATTCCCTATGTGCACAGTACAGTTCATTCGAATCAGGGGCTACATTTCCCTTCACAGATGCTCACGTAAGCATCAAATCCAAATCGGGCTCAGGTGTCTTACTTACAAGAACTTGAAGAATAGCAGCAATCTTCAACCTCGACTTCGCTCCTCATCCTTCTATATCATTCTGATCGTCAGGAAAACATTCCTCCCTCCTGAAGAAACAAGAACGGTGAACTTTTGTTCTGAGCCACTCGCATGGTTTCCAAATTAGGTAACTTTGGAAAACATGTACCGACGCAATCAAGCAAAATCCCATTGTCCTCATTAACCGAGTGGCACCTTGGACCCATCATCGTGATTGCTGTTTGCACATATCCTAACTGGGTAATTTTCGCTGTGGCTATGAAAAGTGCTCAAACGCAATCAACGGTGCCATGGGTCAAGATGTGGACTCCCCAGATACTATAAATTAGGCGCGTGGACAACATGCGTTGGTTTATCTCCAGCGCTTGTCTTCCATCTAGTGGACGTGTCCATCACATCCGATCATCAGTCCTCATCGGTAGCTGGTATCATGGTGGAACCTAGGGCTTCGGTATGTCCTTAGCTACTACATTTAATCAACGCGTGACACTCATCTATTCGATTCAGACCGCCGTGAGCTGCGAAAATTGCGGTAAGAGGATCAACCGCAAGGCTGACCTCGCAAGGCACATGAAGACCCATGCGCCGAACAAGGAGGAAATGTACGTGCATTATCCACGAATACTCACCCGTGACGCGTTGCTGACCATCCAAACAGTATGCACCACTGCTCCCATGCTGGATGCGAATACAAAACCCTCCAACGTTCCAATCTTGAGACACACATGAATACTCAGTGAGTGCTCCACCCATCGTGCGATACGCGTCTTGCTAACGCGTCTGACAGCACCGGTGAAAAGCCAAAGAAGTGCTCCTCGTGCGACTTCAAATGTGGTGACCCTGGCTCCCTCAGCAGGCATCGTAAGGAGATTCATGGACATGAACCAAACACGAATTCTAGGAGCCGGTCGTCCGGTCGTATTCGCAACTCGACGCGCCAGCGTAACAGATTTTCGCCGTACCCTAGCTCGTCATCGGGCTCGAGTAGCAGCACCGGTGTAGCATCCCCATTGGACCCATCTCCCAGCGTCGACCATACCTCTCTCCCCGAACTTCCCCGGCCCCCCGAATTCCCTTCGTCTGGATTTTCAGCCAGAGCCCGCTTGGTGAGGAATAACCGCATGGCATTTAGCACCCACCTTGCCATCAAACGTACGAAATCTGACAAGTCGCTCCTCCTTGCATCCAATACCAGTCTTACTTCCCTCCGTGGATTGACGATGACACCGGAAGCAAATATGGTTGCCCACCCGCAAGTTCTAGAACCCGAGAATACAGACGTTTACGGTGGCGACCTCCTTGCTCAGTCCCCCCCTGCCTTGATTTCGAATGAGGCCGACGATGAAGCCTTTGAAAGCCCACCTGCGCAATTCAATCAACCTCAAACAAACCCATTTGTTCCCTCCTCCTCCATGATCCAGTACACTGTCGACGACTCGTTCGTGCCACCCCTCCCACCGTCTGCTGACAGCTATGGCTACAGGGTCGACGAAACTTTCGTATCATCCGTTCCCCAGTATGTGGACGGCTACAACTACAACACTGCTGTGGGATCCCCCTCTTCGTACCCTGCCAACTATGACTACAACGTCAACAATGCAGCCTACGCAGCTTACAGCTACCCCACCCAGGCCACGTCGTTTGATGGGCAATCCTCGCACCAGTATTCCTTTGCTTCACCAGATATGGGTTTCTACCCTCAAAATGCCGACCAGACGTACATGTACGCCAATTCCATGGGGACGGAGGGTTTCTCGGCGCAAGGGTTCTATGGGTACTAGTCTCTCGGCGCTTGTTTGCGTCTTTTATTTTTACCTTCTTTATTGCTTTTTATTCTTTTTTGTTTGGAACTTGATGACTGGAACGCTCATGACACGTATGATACCCTACGCACCGATATTTGTACCACCTAGCTTATTTCATATCTATCCTTGATCAATTTCAACCCCCGAATCTTATACTTTCATCATTTACCAAGTCACATATGTGGGGGGTTTCAAGAACTGGACGGGATTCATAGTCGTCGGTTGGCAGGTCACAGCCACCCCCGCATTTCATGCATTTCCACACATCCACCTCGATCCACCGTGACATAGCTTATGAATGAACGCTATTGTACTCTTACTACAGCCAACTCCTCTGCATCAACACCTCTGCGGTCCGTTAATGATCCCACAAGATAACTCATTCGAGCAAGAAACGAAGTCTAACACCCCACTCCGACGAGTCCGTATAAGGTCTGATTATAGCATTCCTGTTCCTCGTTAAATTGTATGTAACCAAGCATCGAAATCTATAACTAATTTCTGTGTCAAGGTAGGGAAAGGCACCAAGCCTTCAATAGTGCTCAAAGCCCCAAACATTCCGGTTCTTACAAACCCATCGACGATCACATTACCCCACAGGAGAAGCCATGCCACCGTCCAGACCCAACCCACCACCCCACTCACCTTCCTTCCCGTATACCAGTAAAATGCTCGCTCGACATATATTCCAGGGACCATCATTCCAAATGGAACGACCATCCTCCACATTTCCGACTGGCTATCGGCCATGACTATCATGAAGTGATGGTGAAGCCCTGACGTAAGGAATGCCCCGAAAACCGTGCCCGCACGGCCGAGGACGACGGTAAATGGATAAGCGCAGACAAGGTACATGTGGCGAAAAAATTGATGCCACCTGCGGCCCCAAAATTCATTGAGCGACGTAGCGCACCATGGGTTCTCGAATACAGGTGGCCATTGAGCGGGGTCCTGACCGAGGAGAAGAATGCCAAATACAGTGAGTAGGTCATAACCCATTTGCAAGGAAGCATAGATTGAAAACCCATCCAAGGCCACAATGACATTCGCTCGGAGGTACCGCACAAAGAAGGGAAGGGTGTCGTCATAAATAGTGGATCCGGCTCCTCCGGTAAATGTCCCAATTGCTGCGTAGAGGGTACCGTATAGGATGCCATGCGCTACTCCGGAAAAGAGTGCATGGCATGCGAATGCCATCCGATTGGTGGGACGCGTGTCGCGCGGAATGTGCAATCCGCGAGACCATTCCCAGCCATGGCCACGAAAACTTGTGGCGAGATCAAGGGCATCCATGATGATGGAAGGAGAACTATTCGCAGGACGGAGGTATCGCACGAGTGGTTTTTTTGCAAATGTCCAGGACAGGGAATGAATGGCCATAAATGACATGAAGAGCTGTGTGGCTGTTGCCTGAGGTACGTTCATAAAAAGGAACGTTGAACGATACGTACCACCAAGTCTATGTGGAGATTGTCTAGGTCGGGGTTACCGCACGATAGATCCAAGGAGACTGCTGCACGGAATGCTAACAGCGTTACGACAGGCGATAATGCAACTCGGAGACCGCGCGTTTCGGGCGTCACAGCCAACACTGCTGCTATGAAGTAGAAACCCACTGGAGGGATGATATGCGATGCGAATGTTGTGGCCCCGATGGATACTTTTGTTGATGGCACTCCAAGGGTATCCCGCAAAGACGACATGGCGAAGGACATGGTTTGATCGTCTCCATCCACTTCTAAGGTGGCGATATCAAGGTTATATAGTAACATCAAAGGCTGTGCGACCCTTACCAATATCATGGATGGGCTATGCTATTAAAATTCAGTACACACACACCTTGAATAAGATAAACTTACTCATTTCTACCATCGAAGAAAAGGAGATTTAATTTTAAAACGAAGCAGCTCGTCAATAAAGGTTGACCTAGTAATCCTACGACATGTCACCTAATTATAATTCACATAAGTAGCACTTAGATGTGAACGTCTGACGATTTGACGGTCAATTTCATTTCCCATGCCATTTACATTGCTGGCGCGCGGGTTGGTGGGCTGCCAGCATGGACAGCGCAACGCAGCGCAAGGGGCGTCACGTCGTACGTTCTTACATAGCTGACAGGGAGCTGACATGGTGACCCTGTGTTACTCATACGACTGTTGCATTCAGACTACTTACTTTTTGTTCAACAAGTCAATAGTATGTGACCATTGGGTCGTGTATTACATGTGTTCCCTCAGCTTGCGAAATAATTGGTGATCGATTCAAGTTGATCGGCGAAGTGCGGGCATTTATGTAATCATGCAAAGACTGTCAAGGTCACGTGCATGAAGGAACTTGGAGGCTGTCCTGACTTGACTCCAGTCACAGCAAGAGTTGGTAGAGTCATAGCCTCGCAGTCCTTACATATATTTCTATTTCTTCGTTGCCACGTCCGCCCACGACGGTCTACTCAACTCACATCGTACAAGCAACGCCACGACCTACAAATTAGTGCTATTGTACCCCTACTACGCCCAACCTACCAGCACACATCAACGCCGTTTCAGTCTATTCGCTCACGTTTTAATGATCCCACAAGATGATTCATTCTAGCTCGGAAGCGACGTCCAACTCGCCCACTGCGATCAGTCCCTTTTCAACCTATTCTCGTCTTAGTGAGGCCACCTCTGACGGTCAGTCTTTCAGCTTCATCTCATTCACTCATTCATTGCTGACGCTTCGCTTCTACTTCTTTGCGCCTAATGCATACACACGACACGTTCCCGCACTTCCACCGATCCGTTTTTTATATCCGCGGCATGATCTTGAACTAACAGAAGCACCCGACCTTGGTGCTTTCAACACCGTCTTCCGTGAACTCCAACAATTGCAGATCGGTCCCCCACGTATCCTTCATACAACATACCCTGCTCTCACAGTCCACGTGGGTCACGACGAACGCGAACTCGAATCTGCGTCACCACGTTCGGCACTCTTATCGGCACTCCCAACAGACTCGGAAGCGAATGCGGGATCGACCGTGTGGACCCAGGGGATCATTGCGTCGTATTTTGATCCGTCGGTGGCGAGTGCACAGACGAGGAGTGCTGTGGACGATCGGTCGGGTGTCACGGACAGTACGACTGACGACGAAGATGCAAGCGCCCTCAATCCGACCCTGAGCTTGACTGGGGACGCCGAGGATCCGTTTGGTGGAGACGGGTCCGATTCTGAAACGGAAGGCGAGGCGGATCCGCTGGCGTTCACCGTCGTGGGATCCGTCGTATCGGACGCAGGTGTTATGGGTCCGGATGGGGTCTCGAATGACCCGGAACACCCTACCCTGGGTACGATCGACAGCGTTATCGAGTTCCTCATGTCGGAGAGGGATAGGGTTCAAGCGGGACGCTTGGCGGAGAGACGGATGGTGCAACATTACAGTTCGACATCGGATGGAGGGGCGAGGTACAGCCAAGAAGTGGACATGAGGCGGGCAAGAAAGCGGCGGCGGAAGAAACCGATAAAGACGATTCAGATCTTGAAACGCGAAGTGGATGCACCGGAGACGGTGTCCGAGACGACAGTGCATGCAGACGATGTGAGCGGGGATGCGGATCGAGATGATGCGGATATGGATCCGGACGCTGAAGGTGATTCGTCGTCTTCGCTTGATGATACGCACCACCACTACCGATCGACGCCGTCGACACCTCCACCGAGTCGGACCAACCGGGTCCTTGTCAA
Source organism: Aureoboletus auriporus (assembly GCA_038089615.1). Taxonomy (NCBI): domain Eukaryota; kingdom Fungi; phylum Basidiomycota; class Agaricomycetes; order Boletales; family Boletaceae; genus Aureoboletus; species Aureoboletus auriporus. Next base: position 80,170 of record JBBPLF010000054.1, read on the forward strand.
ACGAGACGTGTTGAAACACAGCAAATCGACGCCGACGCTCAAAGTGAAGACGATACCTCCTGATCCGCAGATCTTGAAGTTACGGTGTCTCGCACACAAGTTGCGACTCAGGTTCCCTGAGGAATATGAGCGCATCACTGTGTTGCTCACTCAAGACTTTAGTGGCGGGGAATCTGACTTCTCTGATCCTAGAGGGCCAGCGCCGCGCGCTAGGGATAATTTGATACATGTTTTCATTGATCAGTTGCGTCATTGTTTAACGTGCAGATGGACAAGGGCTGACCACGATTTGTTACTACAGCTCGAATATTCTCATCGGACTTCTTACTTATCATAAGAAGCACCGTTCGTTATCGCGTCGTCCCAAACGCCTCTCACATGCAGCGCTCGCGCTGCTTCTCGAGCGTGGCCGACCGATTACGAGACGATGCCTTGTGACCTCCTCGCCATTATACCAACCAATGGAACCGGCCATCCAATTGGGATACGACGTTCGGATATACGCACGTGTACCTGATAACGGAGATGCCCCAGACAGGCGGCATTCTCAGGTACCCGACTCGGCTGCACTGCGTGGGTCCAACTGGCGGAAATCCGAAACGAATCTCACCCCTACTGCTCTGCCATCGTCTTCAAAGACGCACATACGTGCACACTCGGGTGGGAACATCTCGACGGACTCGGATCGCGCGACTGGGACTGGGAGTCGCAGTGTCATGAATGCTGTCGCTGGACCTTCTAGGACGGCGACGACTGCCCGGATACGCTATAGGGAGCAGGGCGTAGACGAATTGTTGCAGCTCAAGCTGCATCAAGCGATCGCAGCGACTGACCCTCCTCCCCCAAATGCTACAATCGTGCTGGCCACTGGGGACGGCAACGTCGGTCAATTCAACGACGAAGGCTTTTTAGGGCCGGTGCGACTGGCATTACAACGGGGCTGGAAGATCGAGCTGTATGCGTGGGAAGATGGATTGAGTCGGGCATGGAAGAGGGCATTTTCGGACGGACCGTGGAAAGAGCGGTTCAGGATTATCAAGATGGAGGATTTCGCGGATGATTTGTTGGAGATGGAGAGGGAGGGGAGATAGGACTCTGTACCTCCCTCTTTTTGTTCGTTTGGGTTTTGTTTCGGCATTTTCTGTTGCATCATGTGTGTTGCGTTTCGGTCAGTGACGCTCGATTTTGTTCCATGTTACCTTGCATTAATATTCCTGCACTTTGTATGTATATTCAAGTCGGTGTGCTCATGCATCACGTGGACGGTCTTAATGCACATATGCGTGTTGAAGTCGGATTCCTAATGGATATGCCTCGCGCATCTGGTGACGAAAGGGGATCCGGAAGCACCAGGCAAGATAGACGTAATTGAACGGGTCCTCGATCCTTGGTCACCCTGCAAGTACATTTACCCATGTGGTGCGTAAATCCAGTCTATATGGAGACATTTTGTCTTAGACTTAATCGCCAATCAGGCTGTAAATAAGGTGTGGCCCGACGGTAGTATTATTAGTCCACTGACTTTCGCTAATTGCACAGGTTGATGCGACTCGGGGCAACTTTTAATCGGTGACAAATGTTGCCCGCTGGCGTCCCTCTGACACAGGAACGGTTGCTATGCGTCTTCAAATGGGAACAATACTGCATAATATCAGCACTTCGCTGAGCGCTGATCGTAAATGTCATGGGTCATGCTTGTTTCAACCCGCACGCATGCAATCCCGGTGAGAGTCGAGGTACGCATGGGGAATCGTTTTCTCCGCGATTAAGCACATCTTCCTGGTTCGTCGGGCGGTCAACGTAAGTCTCAAGACGATCTGTGGAAATTCGACCACTAAGTCGAGCTGATCCGCGGCGCGCTCTGACAGCTGTCCGCCTTGTTTCCCTTTGCCGTGAGGATAGAAGCAAAAACACCTCGCTTAATGTATCCATATCTCCTTCATGCCATGTTGACTGACACGTGTAATGACGACTTGTCAGACAGCCAATGAGCGTAAAAAGCTGGAGGAGAGATGTGGACCTCGCTCTGAATCTTCCTTCTTCGCATCTGCCGATCCCCCGTTCAATTTTTTCCCGCCACGTCCGTCCTCGCGTGCGGCGTACACGGATGGCCGTCTCGACAGCGTTTTTCGCCGCGCTTCTCGCAGCTGCGCTCTCCTACGCTCTCTACCGTCAGCTTGCTAGACCGAAGCCACCTGCTCCGTTTCCCCCTGGTCCGAAGCCGCTCCCCGTTCTGGGTAACATTGCCGATCTCACTGTAAAAGAGCTCTGGCTCGTGGCTAAACGATGGGCAGACCGATATGGTGCGTCGTCGCTATCTTCCGTCTCCGTCGTGTTGATTTCAAAGTATTCTCTGGATAAGGTCCTATCACGTATCTCCATATTCTCGGTCAGGGACTCATCTTTTTGAATACCCCAGAAGCGGCGTTCGATCTCTTGGATAAACGGAGCGCGATATACTCTGACAAACCACACCTCGTCATGCTGGGAGAACTGTCCGTCTGCTATCTCCCTCTTGCTCACGCGCGATCTCATTTCTCCCCTTCGATCAGGTGTGGATGCGACAACATGGTTGCGTTTACGCCATACGGTGATCAGGCGCGCCGTCAGCGGAAGCTGATGCAAGCAGCCCTCGGATTATCCAGTATCAGATACTACAGGCCATTGCTCGAGCTTGAAACGAAGCCGTTCCTTAGAGGACTTCTCGAAGATCCGCTCAAGTTTCAGGATCACCTCCGGCGGTGCGTTTCTGTTGTTATCGTCGCCGTCCATCTGCGTGATCTCATCACTGTCCTGATGGTTAGCTACGCGGGCGGGTTGACATTGTTGGTCATGTATGGATACCATGTCAAGTCGACGGATGACCACTTTTTGAAGCTTGCCAACGAGTGTGTCTCGTTGCTCGCTAACCGTATTGCATCAGGCGGTGGTATCTGGCCTGTCGACCTCTTTCCGTCGTGTACGTCCTTGCCGGTCCGTTCCGCTGCTTCTACGTTGACGTTGACGTATGTGATGCTCTAGTGAAACATCTGCCAAGCTGGTTCCCTGGTGCAGGATTCAAGCGGAACGCAGCCATCTGGAAGAAGCAGATAGAAGCGTTCGTCGACAAGCCATTCGCATACGTCCTGGATGAGAGGGTATTGCTATTGCTTCTCGCTTATCTAACACGCCGCTGATTCACGAGTAGCGCAAAGGCACCGCAAAGGCGTCGTTCGTCTCCACGATTTTAGACAAAAAGGAGGACAAGGACAAGGAAATGGATGCGCAACAGCATTTCGACCTCAAGTGGACAGCCAATTCGATGTATTCTGGTAGGTCAGAAGACGTTTCATCCTCGACAGCATGTTTCGGCGATTAACGATTATCGAACTAGCTAGCATCGATACTGTAAGAACCCTCCAAAACTCCCCGTGAAACGACGACGATGACAGTGCCGTGCTTGACAGACCATTACAACGCTCTCTCATTTCATCCTCGCCATGGTACAGCACCCGGCGGTGCTCAAACGCGCACAAGCAGAGATCGATGCGGTGATTGGACAGGATCGACTGCCGGTCTTTGAAGATCGACCTTCCCTGCCGTATTGTAATGCGATATTTACAGAGTCGCTGAGGTGGGGCGTACCTGTGCCTCTGAGTAAGTCTTTGCGTCGCGAGCCGCGCATACATCAATGATCTTATTCCGCCACAGGTCTCCCGCACAGGTTGATGGAAGATGATGTTTACGATGGCGTCTTTATACCCAAGGGGTCCATGGTACGTCGATCAACTTCCTTTGCTCGCGCATGGTGTTGAATCCATGCTAGATCTTTGCGAATATCTGGTACGTCCGCGTCGGATATAGGCGGCATAGGCTGATGACGTGTCAGGTCGATCCTCAGGGACGAAAGGCTCTTTCCGGATCCCCACGTGTTCGACCCTGATCGGTATCTTGAACCGGCTGCCGACGAGACGACGGCACGACGGCGTGACCCACGGACGTATGTCTTTGGTTTTGGAAGACGGCAAGTCGTGCTCTTCATGTTGACCATGCTGAATGCTCATGCACGAGGCCCAGTCGATGTCCAGGCGTGCACCTCGTGGAGAGTTCGGCATGGTTGCTCATCGTGTCCATGATAGCCACGTTGGATTTCGACAAGGTGACGAATGAACATGGTGTGCAGGTCGAGCCCGAGATAGTGTTTGACAATTCCATCTTTCGGTGTGTCGCATAGTTGCTGGGGGTTGTGAGCTTGAGACGCTAGGCTGATGCTGGATGATAGGCTACCGAGCCCGTTCAAGCTGGCTGTCAGACCGCGGTCGGAAGGGGTGTTACGCTTGTTGGCACAGGAGGGGTGCGTATGATGCGAGGTATGGATTTACGTGCTGCACGAGTCGTTACCTGGGTTCGTGAGTTGGACCACGGTTTGTACACTAGCATTCGCGTCATTGAACTTGTTGTGTTGTGTGAAGAAATCCGAGTCACCACAGGCAACAAGCACGGGGCCACCATCAGAGCGAAGCAAACGTAAACATAATGATTGGTTATCCCTTTTCTCAAACAGATTACAGACAACTCGCGAACAAGGCCTGGATGTATCGAACGACGTACAACACACGACACGTTTCTTATGCGTTCTGGTAGTTGCCTGGTTGGACGCCAGGAGCAAGCTGCGGAGTGGGCGCGATGATGGTCGTCTTTTGGGGTAGTGGCGGTCCACGAGGGCTGGGGCGCGGTTCGTCGTCGACGACCTGGTAGCCTTCACGACCGGCCGAGGTGAAGCCGCCAGGCATGGACCAGACTGTTCAGGCGGATGAGTTCCCTATGGACGGCGAGTCAGAGTGAAAGAAGACACTTGCCAGTCGGGCCATTGACATCAGCGCCGAGCGTCATAAATTGCGAGCCTCGCTGGCGGAGAGCGGCCAAAAAGGCTGCTGCGGTGGGGAACTAGAAACCTATATCAGCGGTGCTGCGCGTCTGAAAGCGGGTGGGGGGGGACGCGCCTTGAGTACCCACAAGAGAAAGAAGAGCAGTTTGATGGCCCAGCCTTGCTGGTTGGTGAACACCCAGATGATGTCAAAGAGAATCGAGGCAGACAACATCCCAGTGAACTGTATCCAAAATGTCGGTCGCGAACAAGAAAAAAAAAAGGGACCTACCAGCTTGAGCGACTGTACCGCGTCGCTGCTTTCGTGGACGAGAGCGCCGAAGAGGAAGATGGGGAGGTTGTAGGCCGGGACAGAGGAGGAACCAGCACTGATGATGAAGGATAACGCCTGGGAGAGGGTTCGGTATCGGGCCAGACAACAGCGAGTTGGGTTTCATACCGCACCAGTCAACACAAGCTTGCCGGGATCGAGTCCTTGGATAAACTCTGCCATGGCGTTGGGGGTTCTTGGAGGTGCTTGAGGATGTTGGTCGTGGTTGCGGAAACGTGAGTAATAGTTTCCTCAAAGTTTACAAGTTTCAGCGCTGCCACAAACCGACAGTGACAAGGTACGGTCTCATGATTAGTATACCCCATCATAACGTTCCCTTGGAGCAGGGTGCTTGAGAATTGCGAGTCTTATCTATCCGGACGATCATAAAGCGTTCACCATGATCATGGCGAGTAAATTCAATTAATCTCTCTGATAATACGTGGCAGGGCAATCCAGACCACAGACATGTAGCCTGCATGACGGCAAGCGGTCGCGACTCAGGTGAAGGAGGTACGCGACCAATTGATACTGTTTATCAGTGACCCCGGACTACGAGCTCATTCTACCGGGGCAGACGTTGGGACGCCATTGTTCATGGCTACGGCAAGGCTACGGTGCCGATTCTTCCTGACCCTTCGTATGTCACCGTGATTCAGATGATCCTGTGCTCGCCTCGTGTGATCCTCGGCGATAGGATAGTTCTGTCGATATGCCTCACCGGTCAGACCGGTCAGATCTCACGTATGATAACGTTCCGAGTGATTGTAATGCGGATTCGAGCATGTTGTAGCTAGTGATGATGAGTCAATGATGAGTCGGCAGTTGAGCGCTCGAGAGACTCGGAACAAACAACAAAACCATCGCACCGGCGCTTGTGTGCGTTGTCGTCCGATACCCTCTCCACAGGATACCCAGTCACGGCCGTCTGAATGTCTTCCAACCAGGAGTTCTACCACAGTCTCCCACAAAACTATGCAAACGTCCTCGAGCAGGACCACGACCCCGTTCTTCCTGGTGGCGTGGTTCAGTGGGACTCCATCCAACCCGGAGTAAGTTTACAAGAACGAGCGATGCCCAATGTCAGTCTTTCACCCACTCCCAACACAATCGACACCACAGGATGATCGCAGTATGATTGACCACCTTTTCTGTTGCATTTCTATACATTCAGGTTTCACAACCTGCGGGCTGGCATCCAATGGACGAACAGCTCTTCGTCAGGGAGTACGGCCCACCCGGAGACCATCACACGCTACCCAATCTCGACTTTATGAAGCAACATTTCTTCAAGGAAGGCAGGTTGACGGAAAAACAGGCTCTCTACATTCTTCATCGAGCAACGTCCATTCTATCTCGTGAACCAAATCTAGTCAACGTAGGAAGTCCCGTCACGAGTGAGTTACGTCCTTTTCTTTCTCCTGATTGTCATGAATCCACGTGTGTCACTCGCGGACTCATCATAGTATGCGGGGATATCCACGGCCAATATGTGAGTCTCCGCCTTTCATCCAATTTCGCTTAAATCCCATAGGCACTGATTTCTTCTCTCACTGCGCTTGCTCCAGTATGACCTTATGAAACTCTTCGAGATCGGAGGGAGCTTTTCAGAAAACTCGTACTTGTTCCTTGGTGATTACGTCGATCGCGGCAACTTTGGCATTGAAGTATGTGTGCTTCGGTATCTTTTCCCCCGTTCGCTAAAACACACCTATCAGTGTCTACTATACCTTTACTCCCTCAAGATCCAATGCCCCAAAGATATCACCCTCCTTCGCGGCAACCATGAATGTCGACACCTGACCGAATATTTTACTTTCAAACGCGAATGTACGCATGTCCCTGCCAAGGGTCCAGGGTTCGCACGCGCTCAATGTGATGAGCCTCTTCTTTCTTGAGACAGGCCTCCACAAGTACTCTCAAGCAGTTTACGACGCGTGTCTCCAATCATTCAACGCACTCCCCGTCGCTGCCCTCGTCGACAATCGCTTCTTTTGTGTTCACGGTGGCCTTTCACCCGAGCTCGTCACCCTGGACGACATCCGACGAGTGCGTTCCCCTCATCACCCTTGTGTTCCTGTTCCGGTACTATGCACAGGTATTGACGGACGCTATGCACAGCTCGACCGCTTCCAGGAGCCCGGATCTAGCGGCTTGCTGTGTGATCTGCTGTGGTCGGATCCTGTCGTAAATTTCGGATACGAGCAGGAACCTTCGGCACACGGTCCTCCTTTGCCCCCAGGCACGATGTTTGAACATAATGCAACGAGGGGTTGTTCCTTCTTCTATACGTGAGTGTCTCGTTCCACAAGTGGATTGCTTACATGACGAACGGTGGTGGTAAAATGCGAAAAGGTATGAAGCAGCATGCAAGTTCCTTGAACGGAACGGCCTCCTTGGGATTGTGCGAGGGCACGAGGCTCAGGATGCAGGGTATGTCCTTTGTCATTTCCTTCGTTTCTTCTACAACTCGTCCATCCTCCAGATATATGATGTATCGCAAAACACCGACCAAAAAGTTTCCCTCCGTCATTACTGTCTTTAGCGCACCCAATTATCTCGATGTCTACCACAATCGTGGGGCCGTCATCAAGTACGCAAACAAAAACATCACGATCAGGCAGTTCAACTCGAGTAGTCATCCGTATTGGCTACCCAATTTCATGGATGCTTTCACGTGGAGTTTACCGTTCGTCGGCGCGAAGAGTACGTCGGTCCTTGTCTTTCAAATGTTCTGCGCAACTTATGACGGGCGAATACCCCTAGTCACGGAGATGCTCCTTGCGATTCTCGCGACGTGCAGTCCAGAGGAGCTCGAAGATATGGAGGACGAAGAAGACGACAGCGACGTCGGTGTCGATCTCGCGCTGACGCCTCCGGATATCGTAGCGAGAAAACAGCAGATCAAGAACAAGATTTTGGCGGTCGGGAAGATGCAGAGGGTGTTCCAACTTTTAAGGTGCGCAAATACGGTTTGGACATTATAGGATGGCCCCCCGCGCTCTCATGACCTGAGACGGTGGGATCTGTGTGCTAGTTGTTATCTTGTAAGAGTTAGGCACGGATCCATGCTGCGCTCTTGGCTTCTGTCACTGTGCACTTGTCATCCATTCTTTCTTTGAGATTTCATCGACCAGATTGATTACTAATACTACTGACTTGTTCCTACAGAGAAGAAGCCGAGAACGCCTCCGAGTTGGCCGCCTTCCCAATCGAGGACCAGAGAGGTCCTGACATGCTTACTGCACACGGTACACAAATCAGACACTACATTCGCAATTTCGCAGATGCGTTCGTGGATTTCTCTCCTCTTCGTACTTTCTTGTGATCTGACCTCTTCCATTTGTATAATGGGCATTGTTCTGTCCTTAATTTTACCCCAATGCTTTGCTTGATATACGCTAAACAGCCGTCGGTCCGATATCGCCAACGAGCGAATCCCAATGTTTCAACCGACCGACGACGCCGATGCTCCCGTCATCCCAGCCCCGAGTATGCGTCGTCGTGGCTCAGGCGACCTCGAAGAACTCGGTATGGAAATTCGCAGGCTCCAAGAGGAAGTCGATAGCGTGGACATGGAGATGGATAGGAACGTGAACCTGATGCAACAGAAACAACAGCAAATGAGAAGCGAACGCGTGGTGGAAACAAGGCGAAAGGTGACGACGCGAACCACGGCGTTGATGAGGTACGATGGGTGATCTATGGCGCGTCGGAAGGGGGTGTGTGCTGAAAGAATGTGCGTCATTTGTTGTGTTGGGTGGACGTGTTAAGACGTCGAGCTGTATCCTTGATGGTTGTATTGGTTGTTTATCATGATCTTCAAACAAGTTTGTATGTAGAACTCAAGCACGAATCTCACACGAATCTTACGATCGGATGTGATATTTGGCCATCTGCGTTACTACATAACTCAGGCAAACGCCTCGATGGCTCTAGTGGCGAAGGGTTGTTTGGTCATGTTGAATTCAAATGGCTTGGCTTGAATGCGCTTGGCAAGCCCTCGAGCTTAGCCGCCACCTTCTGTCTTCTCAATCCTCTCTGAGTCTGAGGTCGCGACACAAAGTCGAAATCTACTTATACCGCTGTAGTTTCTGTTATCGTTCTGCAAATCGGTACCTGCCCTTATTATCCCATATCTTTCTGCCGGGTCTGCCTTACCACCAACTTTCATCATTCTAACAGAACCAGAACCCTACACTTCATCTTCATCTACTACGTTCCCGCCAGCACATATCCGTAGATGTCAGAAGCCGATATCAGAAAGCCAAAATTTGGCTCCAGGCTGTTGCAGTCTTTTAAATCACGCACTCCGGAAGTCGCAATGATTGCGACAACCAGTCATACGTCGAAGATTGGGCGTACAGACCAAAGTCGGTCGAGGTGTTTTCTCCCATTTCCTGTCTCTCATACGTGTCGTTAACGCTTCTCGATCAAGTCCTTGGTCCTGCCAAAATGGACCCATCTGGGCGCAAGCCATGTCTAAAGGACACACGTCGAAAGTTCATCGACCCCATTCTTCATCGGGTCGATGACTTATCCTCCCCTACCAACGTCCGCTGGTTTTGCGGGGATGCAGGCTTAGGCAAGAGCGCTATAGCCCACTCTGTTGCCGAGGAGCCTCGAGGATTGTGCGTTGCATATCTATTTTTTGACAGGAACGACCCCACGTCGGGTCATCCCAGTCTCGTTACCCGCACCATCGCCTACCAACTTGCTATGAACAACTCGATCATCCGAGCTGCCATCCTTGAAGCTATCAATCAGAATCCAAAGATACCCACCGAATCCCTTGCCGTTTAGTTTACAAAAGCTTCTTCTCGAGCCATTGACCACATGTGGACGTAGGCTCCGTTCTCCTCTCCTCGTCATTCTAGACGCTCTTGACGGATGTGCTCGTTTTCTTATACGACCGCACGCGTAGAATCTACGAGACCCGCCCCTCGAGTGGGCTACCAGATGACTGGCCGACCCGTAAATTCTCACTCTACATGGAGGGGGTGTTCATTCTGGCGTCTACGGTGGTATCCCTCCTTGAAAATGCTTTTAATCCAGAAAGAAGCCTTAAATATCTGTTAATGTGGAACAGTGCCAGTAGCATGCAAAGGCTCGATAGTCTATATGCTACTGTTCTGGGGTCAATTGGCAACTGGGAGGATGTCCGCTTCGTTGACGAGTTCCGCGCCGTTGTGGGTGCTGTCGTTGTCACACAGGCACCAATCACTATCCTAGTCATTGATCAACTCCTAGCTTTGAAGCGCTCGTCGTCCATAATCCTTGCGTCTCTACGATTTCTCTTTCAGTACAGTGAAGATAAACCCATCAGGACCCTCCACGCCTCTATTACCGATTATCTCACGAACCCGACACGGTCAGGGAAGAAGCCTTGATTCATCGATACATTGGAACGCCAGCAATTTCTCGCGCGTTGCTGCCTACGTCTCATGAAGGAGAAACTACGTTTCAATATAAAGACGTCTCATTTATTAAACGAGGAAGGCCTACGTTAACGTGTTCAGATGTTCAGATTTCCATTCCGGATTCCCTTGTATATGCATGTCAGTATTTCGCGACTCATCTCCATCTCTCAAACATCAAGCCGTCTCAGTTTGATGGGTTCTCAGACAGCGAGTCCTTCATGCGTTATCGATTGTTCTTTTGGGTAGAAGCACTCAGTCTGGTGGGTGAAGGCAGGGTGGCAATACCAGCAATGGAAACAGTCGAAAAATGGTATCGGGTGAGTCAA